>PVJI01017340.1:0-35897 GCA_004026765.1 Micronycteris hirsuta
ATGTTGGGCCGTTTATAGATGTCCTGGAGGTTTCTGAGCCCCTCCTCCGTTTTTTGAATTCTTGTTTCTTCATTCTTTTCTGGTTGGATGTTTTTTTCTTTCTGCTGGTCCACTCCGTTGATTTGAGTCCCAGTTTCCTTCTTATCCCTATTGGTTCCCTGCAGATCTCTCCTCATTTGTTCAAGTAATTGCCTCATTTATTCAAGTAATTGTGATAATTTTTCGTCGAATTCTGTGGCCAACCTGATTACCAGTGTTTTAAACTGTGCATCTGATAGGTTGGCTATCTCTTGGTCAGTTAGTTCTGGAGCTTTGATCTGTCCTTTCATTTGGGCCATTTTTCCCCCCTCGGTGTGCCTGTTACTTTAAGGGGTGGAGCCTTAGGTGTTCACCAGGGCGGGTCAACTCACATTGTTATTTTGTGATGCTGTCTGTGGGGGCGGGGAAACTCACAGTTGCTGTGCTGTGACCTGTGGGGGCAGGACCTGCGAGAGCAGTGGCGCTTGCTCCTCTCTCCGCACCCACACCACTTCCCACAAGCAAGTTGAGCCCCTCTGCGCTGGCTCCAGGGTCGCTCCGGGGTCGGTTGACGGCTGGCACAGTTCCAAGCCCCCGTGGGTCTCCCCAACGAACTCTCCTGTGAGGCCGGGAGTTCCTCCCACAGGTGTTTTCAAATCAGTGGTTTGAGGCTTTATTTCCCCGCTTTGATGGGTTGCGCCCTGTTTTTTCTCCCGGTTTGTCTGCACGCGAATTAGGACCTGCCCGGTCCACCAGTCTCGGCCCCGCTGGGTCCGGGTGGGCTGGGCGCTGGCCGCGTTTTGGTCAGGCACCCCCATCTCGGCGTGCTGCGGCGTTGCCAGTCCCACTCCACACACCGCGGTCTGGCCGTGCGCTCACCACCCGGCTCGCTGCGGAGTGGCCGCGCGCTCTCTCTCCGCCCGGCTCCGCCCCGCTTACCAGACTGGATGTAAGTGTCTTCTTTAACTCCTTGGGTGTCGGACTTCCTCTCAGTTCGATTTTCTGTCAGATCTGGCTGTTTTTGTTTAATTAAATTGCTGTTTTTTCCTCGTTTGGTTGTGTGCGGAAGCACGGTGTGTCCACCTATGCTGCCATCTTACCGGAAGTCCTTGATATTTTAGATTTTTTAAACGGGATTTTTCTTAGTTATAAAAATTTACTTTTTATAATATGGTTTACAAGTACCAGATGAATAATTTCTGTAGTCTCCCTCCTCAGGACTGCACTACTGAGCAGATCCGATGGCTGTTCTTCACAAAGAACGCAGTGTGATGTGTGCCCCTGCCCCACCCAAGTATTTCTAAATGATAAGACATTGCCGTGCCCACTTCTCTAAGTTACTGCCATGACTTTTCATCTGAATCTTCTGCAAAAATGTTTTCATGTTCTCCCTGACTTAGTTATACTACAGACAGTCAGGGAAGATTGTTTTCTCTTGTATTTGACCTAATAGTAGTAGAAAAAGATGAATATCTTACCTTGCAAACAGAGCTGGGTTTTCTATTCACAAATCGAAAGTTTTCCTCTTATTTTTCTGTTCCTAGGCAAGTGTTGTAAGGTCATTACATTTTTGAAACACATAATGAAGAAACTGGCAAACATAATCCATGAAGTTTGAATTCTAAAAACTATACCACTTTTTCTTGAGTTGTGCTTTCCAGCGTTTTTTTTTTGGGGGGGGGGGATGCAGTTTATTTACAACAGAAACCTACTTTATCAGTTGAGTTTGGTTCCGTCTGACCTACTTGCAACTTAATCTAAAACCACTTTCCTTCTTGTGAATTCAAGATGAAAAGTCCTAATAAGAAAATTATTTTATTTGGGAGACTTGTAGAAAAGCCATTAACCCTGAATTGTAAAATTGTAATTGTTAGTTTCTTGGGCTCTTTAGAACCTGATATGACTTTCAAAATTCCCATCTTCTGTAGTTTTGAGACCTGTAATATGCAAGATTAGCTTAAAACCTTTTACTAGTTTACAGTTATATACAGGTTTCTTTGATGTGTTTAGTTACATAGTATAACATTTCATTGGAGTATTTATATTATAATAGAATGTAAATGATTGGTTTGTTTTAATATTTTTTTTTGCTTTTCATTTTTCTTTTCTTTATAGCTTTACCTTTAGTCCAAGTGGATGAGAAGGGAGAAAAAGTAAGGCCAAATCAAAATCGTTGCATAGTAATATTACGTGAAATCTCTGAATCTACCCCTGTAGAAGTAAGTCATTTCTCCTCAGAAGGCTACTTGGATTTTTATTGTGGGTTTTTTGTTTACTTCTGTGTTTTTTGGAGAGTTTATTTTAAAGAACATATATGTGCAATAACACTTTTTTTCCAGGATTTACACACTGGTAGTTACAATGTGATTCATATGTGAGAGTGGTTCTCAGATTTCTTGGTCTCAGGACTCTACTAACACTTTATATACATTTTAAGAAATAATGGTGATTTTAGTATTCAGAAATAAAAAAAGATTTAAGTATTTATTTAAAAATAATAATAATAAACCACAAGTGAAGATAAAGAACATAACTTTTCAAAGCAAGTATTTTCATGACAAGAGGGACACTGCGAAGAGTGCAGTGAACACTAGAGTAGCTTGTTCTTCATCTGAGCTGCTGGGACTGCGTCAGTGCAGATGTTGTCCCGGTAAAAAGGCAGAGGCATCTTTTTATGTAAATGGAGTCTGGGGGTCATAATTTAAGAACTATTAACTTAGGCAATAATTTTAGGAAACCACAGTATTTGATAGTTGGAGTTGGGAAAAGTAACCTCATACAGAATTGCTCTAAAATCTGTGACTTGTCTAATTGTTTAAACCGAGTTGCATTGTGTAGTAAAACACTGATGGTCGTGCCTTGAGAGAATGAAGAAAAGTCTTCCTATAGAGCATTGTAAGAATCTTTTTTTATTTGATTGTTTGAGTTTTCTCATTATAGGTCACTTTGGGTGGGGGGCATACCTGGTAAACTTTTTTTTTTTTTTTTTAAGATTTTATTTATTTATTTATTTATAGAGAGAGGAGAAGGGAGGGAGAAAGAGAGGGAGAAATAGCAATGTGTGGTTGCCTCTCACATGGCCCTCACTGGGGACCTGGCCTGCAACCCAGGCATGTGCCCTGACTGGGAATTGAACCGGGACCCTCTGGTTCCCAGCCCGCGCTCAATCCACTGAGCTACACCAGCCAGGCACCTGGTAAACTTCTAATGGATGCCAGGCATTTTGGACTTTATTGGGTGCTGAATATTTTGTAGTCCTTCCTCTGAATATTCTTGAGCTTTGTTCTGAGGTTCAGTTGACGGACTTGGAAGCAGTTTGATCCTTAGGAGTGTTTGTTAGCTGGGAGCAAAGCTGCTTTTTTGCTAGAGCTGATTTCCCTATGCAAACTGAGGCAGTGCCCTCTGCTTGCCTTGCAGAAGGCCCTGGACGGGCTGGGCTGGGTCGGGCTGGTCTTGGTGCTTAGCTCTGCTCACCCTCCCAGCACTGCGGCCTAGAAACTCCAGGCGTGAGCTGTGTTCTCCCAAGCTCACCTGTGCTGCACAGCCTGAGGTCCACTGTCTAAAAACTGTTATTCTGCGTACTTTGTCTTTTATTTTTAATTGTTTCATGTTGGAAGATAAATCTGGCTAATCTTGGCCAGAAGCAAAAATCCAGCTGATTTTTAAATTTCTTAAATTACAACCACCACCACCACCGTCCACCCCTGGCTATCAGCCTAATGGTAAAATGAAATGGTATTTTCACATTAATTTAGCTTAATGATATCTTGGTAGTGGAGAAAGCTGTCAATAAGTTGTGGACTTGTTTTTCTGGAAGCCACACTGAGCCATTTTCAAGGAAAGATTTACTGGATATCAGTATGTTAGACTCTGTCTAAGAATCTATCTTGAGAGCATGCAACATTTTTATTTGGTGAGGACAAAGGGTGGCATGGTTGAAAATTAATTTCTAATCTTTCTATTTCCTGTAGGAAGTAGAAGCACTATTTAAAGGAGATAATTTACCAAAATTTATAAACTGTGAATTTGCCTATAATGATAATTGGTTTATTACATTTGAAACTGAAGCTGATGCGCAACAGGTAAGCTCCTCTCCTCTAAGAAGTACAGTTTACGAGTACTTAACAATTAGTACATAGTGGGACTAAATTTGGGCATTGAGATTACTATTACATTGCAGGATTATGTTTGAGTATAAAGTACAAAGGAAATCAAGTTGTAGAAATTTAAGTAGGTATGTGTGTGTGGACAGTTTTTCTAGCAATATGAAAAGCATGTGACATGATAGTCTAAGGACATGTAAGGCAAGCAGCCTAGGACAGTTAGTTCTGTTCTTGTATTAGGGCAGAGAAAGGTTTTAACCTGAATTTAATTTTCACTTGGCATCCCATGTGTTACAAGATACTTGAAAGGGTACCAATGCTCTGGGGGGAGACAGGAATTAGGATCATCTCCCTCCCCTTAGAGGGAGGTTTTTCTCTGGAGAAACAGTAGTGTGTATAAAGCAAGCCAGCAGATTGTTCAGTGTTAAATGGTGTGGATGCAGGGGAAAAAGAGAATCTGAAAGATGGGTTTTAATTGAGTGGGGGGACGACTCAGCAGGTAGTTAGGTAGGTCAAAGCCTTTAGTGTTATTGAGGGGGGCACAAAGAAGAATAAGGACTTTGGAACATTGAGAGTCTAGGCTTTTCCTTTCCCAAACTGTAATCCAAGTTTCAAATTAGGGTTAACACTAGGAACTCAACTGTTTTTTTTTTCCCTTATGTCAAAATTCTTAGGCTGTGGTCTCTGGTAGGCTTTCATGGTTACCTATTAATACTTACAAAATATATACAGATATTGCCTATGAGAATTTTGGGTAGAGAGTCCATACTTCTTAGCAGAGTTTTGTTTTTTTTTTTAAAGGAATCTAACCCAGAGAAAGTTAAGAATCATAGTTCTAGGTCTTGTCCACTGAAAATACAAGTACAGTATTTTAACTATATAATTCCTTATTTGACGTATTAACTATCAGTTCATCTTGTTTATAAGATTGACACAATGGTACTTTGGATGATTTTATCCTCAGGCTTACAAATATCTGCGAGAAGAAGTCAAAACTTTTCAAGGAAAGCCAATTAAGGTAAGCAAGACCTCTGGTAATACTTTATTTGTGTATCAGTATTTTAAAGTATTCTAATAGATACTTACTATATTTTCACACAGGCACGGATAAAAGCAAAGGCAATAGCTATAAATACATTTTTGCCAAAGAATGGATTTAGGCCCCTGGACATGAGCCTTTACACACAGCACCGTTACACAGCGTCCTTTTACTTACCTCCCATCTACAGCCCCCAGCAGCAGTTCCCTCTGTACAGCCTGATTGCTCCCCAGACGTGGTCGGCAACACACGGCTATCTTGATCCACCCTTGGTGAGTCCTTCCTTGTTTTGTCGCTTTTGTAACAGAAAGCTGTGTTATGGACACTGTACTAGATGCTTTGAAGGATAAAGATCTTCATCTGGCCCTGGCTGGCGTAGCTCAGTGGATTGAGCACAGGCTGTGAACCAAAGGGTCGCAGGTTCGGTTCCCAGTCAGGGCACATGCCTAGGCTGTGGGCCAGGTCCCCCGTAGGGGCCATGTGAGAGGCAACCACACATTGATGTTTCTCTCCCTCTCTTTCTCCCTCCTTTCCACTCTCTAAAAATAAATAAATAAAATCTTTAAAAAAAAAAAAGATCTTCGTCTGATAGGTGAACCAGATAGGTCTAAGGTTTACTGTAGAAAAACAGACTTTCCGGTTCTATGGTAGGTTTTTAATTTAATTGAGAGATAAATAGGGAGCCATTTTCATTAAAAAGCCTTCAAGCACTGTCTCTCAGTCCTTTGCCCAGTTTGCCTGCCCTCCTGTCTAACATTTCCTTTTCTAAATGTAAGGATACGTATCCCTAGCAAAACAAAGTGTGATGTAAGCTCTGGGGTGGGTGGCAGGGGAACTGTGAGCACAGGGTAGGATGGGGGTGATGCCTTTAAGGAAAACAGTGTTTTAATAGGCTTCTAACAGTTAAGAACAAGTAGAAGACATGCTATCTTACAAGCTTTATTTCTCACACCAGCCTTATAGTTGGCTGGCATGAGTAATTTTTACATATTTTGTCCTTAGTTAATACCTATGGTTGGAATCTATAGATTTTTAATGGATTCAGTCCATTGCTGGTGCAGATGTTAGAAATATTGGGTAGGCCCCGGGCACAAATTTGATGCAGTGGATATATGAGGGCTAATCAATGGCAGGAAAAGAAGTGGTCATTCGGCTCCTGGCTGGGAAGTAGGGTGGGTTGATTTGGGTAGGAGGTTTATATTGGGTTGCCAGCAGGGTTAGTTGGAACCATAGCAGTGGAAGGGTAGAGTATGCAGAAGGCTGTAGTTAGAAAATAGGGATTGAGTTAGAAATTTTGAGGATATGACTATGGACCACGTCAGGGAAAGTTGGGGTGGACCATCAGCTATGTGGGACATGAGAGACAGGAGCTGAGCCCCATCATTAGGGGACATCACCTGAGGCTCTTGTTGCCACTGATGAGTGTAGAGAGGATGGTAACTGAAGAGGGTGAGCCTGAGAGAAGGAGCGTTGCCTCAGCTGGGTGGTGGATGCCTATCACCTGCTAGAATGTAAAGATGTCCATGAAAAAATGGTGGAAAAAACAAGTGTGACAAGTAGGTGGTTATTGCAAAAATGGGACACAAAATTACCTGTAATTAGGATTTATCAGGTAATATATCACCTTCTAAGTGGAGCATATCAGAAGTGCTGGAAGGGAAGGAAGCTATGTGAGAGTGGCATGCACAGAAGTGCCTGGGGTGGTTGTGGTGTGGCCAGTGTTTCTGAGCGAAGGCACAGCTGAGATGGACACTGTATAGGTTCTTAAATGTGTTTTGAGATGTGTGGACTCCATCTGTGGTGTATGGGACGTGAGAAGGACAGATGGGGAGAAATGCATCAGGAGAGGTCCTCATGGGCACAGAGCCCCTCAAGTCTAGAACCACTCAGTGAAAGATGGTAGCAGACAAGTGCGCACATGCAGAGTTGTGTCTCTCTCTTTTGAGTGAATCCTAATGGTAAGGAAATGTATTACTTTTTTGACGTATGTACTACATTCTGTAAAAGTGTACTCCTAGCCGTATAGTTAATACAGCACAGGAGAAATGTAAAAGGAGAGAGAGTCCATAAACTCCTGTGTTGAATAATTTCTCCAAAGGAGGCCACTGCCATGCTTGTGCTGTCCTTGAGTTAGTTTGCTCTTCTGAGTTCTCTAATCATGCATATCTCTGTTCAGAGTGGGGTACTTTGGGACTCTGAATCAGTTGTCTGGCCATTTGGGATGGTACCTGGTCTGGTGTGTGAGGCTCTTTGCTTGTTCTAAAACACACTGCATTTTTGAGCAAAAGTGAAGAGATGGTGCCTATTAATTCTCAGCAAATTATATTATTATGTTAGTAATTTATTTTTAAACTCTTGAGCAAAATTACTCAAATATCAGAGTTCTACATGTAAAAGTGCATACATGAAACTCTGCCTCTTGATGGGTCTTCCCATGATAAACAATGGTAAGAATCTAGTTCTGGGGTGATTTTCATAACTTTAAATAGTCTGACTCTTTCAGATTGTGGAGTTTCTCATTAGTGCATTGGGGATTCTAACAAAATTTCAAGTCCATCTCTCTCCCCTAGCATTTTGAGGAATTCCATTACAGTCATCAGGAATAAGAAGGAATTGCTGACTTATTACCAGTCTGGAGGTGGTGGTACAGTACATTAGGTTGAGCATTGGGACTTTCCAGACAAGCATGTGGGGTCTTGGAGGCACTTCCCTCTCTTGTCAATTTCCATGTGTGGGAATCTACATCCTTATGGGTTTGCTGGGAGGATCATCTGAAACAGCCCAGGAATAGGTCTTAGCCACAGCTTGTCTTTTGACCATTAGCAATAATCTTACACAACGCTCTTCCTAAACCCATGAATATTTTAAGTATGAAATGGAACATAGCCTCCTTGACATGTCGAGAAATGACTCAGGTTACTATAAGAGACAGTATTAACCAAATCGAAGTCTGGTTATGTTTGTTGACTTAATTTGTTTTTACTGAATCTAGGTAACTCCATTTCCAAATACTGGATTTATAAATGGGTTTACGTCTCCAACCTTCAAACCCACAGCATCTCCTCTGACGTCACTCAGACAGTACCCTCCGAGAAGCAGGCAAGTTCCATGAGTGAGAAAAATGGTGTTTTTCTATGGTCTGTAACAAGAGGTCACTGCTACATTGTATGTTTTAAAAGCAAAGCAAAAAATATGTGTTAAACCTTAGTCATTCTCACTGTGTGCATGCACACATGAACACTCATTCATGTGTGCATGAATTCTATTTACTAAGTAAAGAGGCTATTCCTGACAATTGCTAATGATGTACTTGACCACTAGTAATGTTCATCCTAGATAACACTACTTGAGGCATAGAATTACCGAAAGTGCTGGTAGTAGTGCCTACGTACATGGGTGATCTCTTTAGAAAAGTCTTCTGGGGTAGCTTGCAGCTGTGCGTGCCTGTTTTTCATTTGAAAATTGGTACTATAGTTATAGGCTTGCACTGTCAGCACTATCAGACATACGTGTTAACTGTTCTTACCATTTTTATATTTTTTCTAAATTGTGAGCACGTTTACCTTCCTGGGGTGTCCAATCTTTTGGCATCTCTGGGCCACACCGGAAGAAAAAGAGTTGTCTTGGGCCACACATGAAATACACAAACACTAATGAGAACTGATGAACAAAGAAGAGGTTTTAAGTAAATTTATTATTTTGTGTTGGGCCATATGTGGCCCGTGGGCTGCAGGTTGCACACCCCTAGTCATTGCTGTGTGAGCATGCTCATTTCGTCATGTGATCATTCATAACTGAGCCTTTACATTTTATTTGCAGGAATCCTAGTAAATCCCATCTGCGCCATACCATTCCTACTGCAGAGAGAGGGCCTGGGCTGTTAGAAAGTCCATCGATATTTAACTTCACTGCGGATCGATTAATTAATGGTGTGCGGAGCCCACAAGCAAGGCAGACAGGCCAACCTAGAACCCGCATACAGAACCCTCCAGCTTATGCCAAGAGAGATGCTGGGACCGGGCGGGTGGAGCAGAGTAGTCTTGAATCCTCTCCTGGCCTAGGTAGAGGCAGGTGAGTTACTCAGAACAGTTGTTGGATGGGTACTGTGTACTTATAAACTATTAATATTTTCAAATTCCATTAATTGAGATACGTTTTTTATAATCACTATTTTCAGATATATCACAGAACATCAAATTGAAGGCTATACCATCACAGGTTTTATATAATGACACAGAAGGGTTACTTTTAGAGCAGGGATCTAACTAGTGTCATCTTTGTTATAAACTATGGGTGGAATGGAACCATATTAGGTCACCATATTATCTGTGAAGATGTTTGAGCGGATTAGATACCAGACTCCACAATCTGTGAGCCTCTGGTCTCCTCCCATTCCTGCCTGTACAGAGAGCCCTTGTTTTCTGTTCCCAGCCTTGCTTCTTTTCTAGCCAGCAGGGTCATAGAATAGACAGATACTGAGTTGTGTAGCCAGACAGACTACACAAGAGTTTAAACCAGCCAAGAATTCCATTAGTACTAAATTTATTTATAAACAAAAGCTGTTATAGTTAAGTAGGTTGCCTGTTGGTCACACTTAAGGAAAGATTTACATCGCTGGGTGTTCAGTCTAATAAAGTTGGTTTGGCAATGCCTGTGGTCATTACCTGGGTCATTACTGCATCCTAACAATGGGCTGCGTCCACTGTCTTTTTCTTTTCCTTTGACGCAGTTTGCTGCTGCTTGCTGCCTTGCCTTCTGCCACGTACACTCGATTAGAGAGGTGAGATTAAGAAGGTGGAAGTGAGTCCCAGGTTTGCATTTAGTCACTGCTCTCCTGTCTGGGATTGACAGATTGAAGCTGGCTTTACTCAGTTTGTTCTCTTAGTGGTTCATTCAGTATGCACTGTCATGAAGGAAATCCCCTCTGATGGATAACTAGCTCAACCTGCATAAGCTTTTTTTGTTTTTTAAACCTACTTTGAAAACTGTAGATGAACATATTTCTAAGTGTTTCATACAGAGTGTACAGCACAGTGTCTGACATGCAGAGACTCCAGTAACATTGTTTCCTCTTCTTCCTGGCTTAGTATGTACCTCCAGTGCAGACTGGGGGTGTGAAGGGCCAGAGGCAGGCCGTTGTACTCATGGTGATTAATCCGCGTGGCCAGGCTTTGGCGGGGTTGGTTGTAAGGTAGAGTTAGAATGACTGAAGACAGCATGCTGCAGGCGAACTGGCACAGAACTGTGTATTAAAACTTTGATTAAAAAGTTGGTTCAGCAGATGTTGGAAGGCTGAAAGGCAAAGGGGAACACTGAGGAAATGCAGAGGCAGTTACTTCAGAAAGGAACTGCTACTGATGGGGTAGGGAACATTGGGAGCATTTGGGCTTGTCAGACTGGGAGGCTTGGAGCCCGGCTTATGGAATTGAGGCCAGACGTAAGGAAGGACCACGCCTGTCATGCTGCTAGAGGGACAGTGCAGAAAAAGCACCATCAGGAAGACAGGTTCCCATGTCCTCCCCTCACTTCTCCATCTCCCGCTAGCACTTCCTGTTGGGAAAAGCTTAACAAAATGTGTCATGGTCATGGAAAGACAGGGCCTGAGGAACACCTGCCCATTGTCACACAGGAGGGTTAGGGCTCACATGAAGCTGAGAAGCATCTAGTTGACCAATACTGCCCACCTCTGGCCACATGGATACAGTCTTCTCACAGCACTTGAACTTCCAAGCTTCAGCAGCAATGAGTTAATGCCTTTGCCCCAAAAATGGAGACTCCCACATAGTCTTACCCCGAGGACTGACACCACCACTAGTAAGAGTTGAGGTGACATGCAGCAGTGTACGTGACACACAAGGAAAAGCTGGTCAGGAAGCCCTGGTTGATACTGATAGGTGATTCCTTCCCTCTTCCTCGCATTTCCTTTGTTTTCAGACAAGGTGTCAGGCTCTCTGGGCTCTTCAGGTCCTGTAGGACCTGAGCCGCAGTGGCTGTACCCACTGCCAGCACTCCTTTTTTTCTGGATTTTGTTTTGTTTCCCATTAACTTTGTGTGTTGTGCATAAGGACCAGTACGAGGCACCGCAGAGAATCCCCTTGGACACACATGGTTCGCCAACCCCTCTGTAGCAGCAGCCTGCATAGCAGTCACCTAGTCAGGTTCAGTGGCAAGGGGAACTTCAGCTGAGCAGACACTCAGTTATGTCACCTGGTGAGTGCGTTCTGCTCTAGGGACCAAGACAACCAAACCACTAGAATTCAAAGTTGTGGGCACAGGAAGCAGAAATTGTGCCGGCAAAACATTGAGTGTATCTGGTCATGTGCAAAGCTTATGCTGCATTTCCTGAGTTAGGGCCATCCTTTGGGGGTACTGCTGGCCCTAGCCTTGCATCTGTCTTCACTCAGCCAGTCTGCTCACCACTTCTGCTGCTGTGGGATGGGCCTCTGGGTCTGACCTGCGCTGCATGGGCACCATGGGGTCAAGGTGGCTTCTCCTTAGGTCTGCTGAATGGTGCTGATGGAGCATTGGGAGCCAGAAGTTCTGCCTCCTCCAGGATGGGACAAGGCTGACACCACCAGGGTGGTGATCAACAGGCTAGCCTTGGCATTAGGGGTTCAAGTGTGACTATTGCACACTGGGGGTTACCAGGAAGAGGCTAACTGGTAACCACAGCTTTTCTCCCTGCTGTCAGGGGTCTCTTCTAAAGTGAATGACTTCAACACAGTTGCCTTCGCACTGTTCCTTCCACAAGATTTCCAAAGTCTTCTGTCACCATACTTGGAATCGTAGTCCTTGTGAGTCTCTCATCCAGCCAGATCCTTAGCTCCCCTGCTTGAGAACCAGTGTAAATCTGTACTTTCGACCATTTCTGCCTCCAGGCACAGTGGATAACAAATATGTTGCTTGAAGTTCTGCAACCTGGGATGATCCCCCTGCCCCCTAGCTTTTGGAGGCACTCCTAAATGGGGTTTGAGCTAAGGCTGTCTGATACTGCATGGCCATCGGAAATCCAGGTCTAGAACTCCCGCTTGTCCCTGTACTGGGAGACTTCCCACGAGGCTATAGATGTAGATTGAGAGCAAGGGGTAATGCACAGGACTGGAGCCCTGGCTCTATTGTGTTGCTTCTGCTGCTGGTGGGTGCTAGTGTTTGTACCCATCTCCGTGGTTTAGTGCCCCGTTTATGATAGGCAGCTCAAGTCTTGGTCACTGATGTTTACAGTGAGGCATTTAGGCTATACTAGGAGCCACTTGAAAGTAAGGAGCTGTTTCTGGAATTGATTTTGCAGCAGAGGGCGTGGCTTTGGTCCAGAATTCTGGGGGCTTGCACTGTGTTTCTGAAAGGGTGAACCAGAGGCTCCACACATATCCTACTTGGCACAGTCGAGGGTTCTATGCTCATTATTTTAATTAGGCTACTTTGGGCAAGGTTGCTTGTAGATTTTCTGTAAAATAAAAGAATTAGTCAAGACTGTTTCTAAACTCCTCCCCAGCTTGTATAATACAAATGTCCCCACAGAGTCTTCACATTTACGTGAGGTGACAAAGGGTTAAATAAATAGAAATGAAGTTATAAATTGGAGTAATATGTGAATTCTTAGGCCACATAGCCCATATAGGGCAGTGATGAAAGTGTCTTAGTATCCTCAGGGCCTGCTGTGGTCACTTAGGTTATGTACTGTGGTGCATGGCCCAGTTCTGCTGCCTCTAGAGTCTGGCTGGGTCTGAGTTGTAGACTGTAGAACACTTCATGCAGCCAGCAGCTGGGTAGAGACGATGCTTGAGGTTTAGAAATGCTTGTGTGTTTGGTGGTAAAGAGTAGACCATTGACTTGGCAGTCTGAGGGCTGAGGAGGCAGCGAGAGCTGATCAGGCTATTTTTGCATGTTGATGATAAATCTGGTACATTTCATCACCATTCTCTAACAACTCACCTGTGTGGTTTAGTGTTAGATTTTACACATCCTATTGTTCCAACTGAATGGATGTTCAAGTTTTGATATCATGATACAAATTCTGAGTAGCTACTGGGAATATTCTTTCAGTATTTTGATTTACCTATCTAGACATCAGTTTTAGTCTTTTACTATACAATTTATGTTTATGTTTTTTTCTTTTTGTTTTTTTGCTTACACTTCTGAAGTGTAAGCTGGGATTTCAACCCAGAAGTCATTGTGAAAGATTACGAAGTCATGAAGATTGAATATGTCGCTTTTATATATGCCCACTGGAAAATGTTCCAAGTGGGAAAAAAATTAAACCTTTTGCTTTTTCTCTCCTCCAGGAAGAATTCCTTTGGTTACCGGAAGAAAAGGGAGGAGAAGTTTACAGTGAGTATATCAAGCTTATGTCATTTCTACAAGACATTTAAATCTAATTTATATTAAGAAAGCATGAGATGTATGTAATTGAGTAAAAGTTAAGATGTAATAAGGAGCATTTCAAAAGATGTTTCTTTTAATGGGATATCTATTAAGTAATAGCTGATATTTTTAATTCTCTAATGGGGAGAAAAGGATGTGGCTAGTTTTCTGAGTTACTACATGATGCACACGTGTGCATGTGTTATGCAGTAGGTACAGCCAGGAGCATACTGTGCACATGATGTAGTCGATCTGCAGGTGTCCACACGAGTCATTGCTGTGTAGTTAACCTTATAGTATAATTTAAAATAACTGGGCTCATTAGGTTTGGCAAGAAGAATAAACTTCTCCCACATAGGAAGTACTTTATCAGTCTTTTTCCTTCAAAACATTGAGCCCATGATGCAGAAAGCATTATTGCCTCTGCTGTAACTTACAGTGGTGGATTTATGCGAGTGGTGGGCACGTGAGGCAGGGTCGCGTCGTCTTGAGTGTTGACAGTTCAGCCAGTACTCTGCTGACCTTTGATGAATGCTGATAAGGTACATTTCCAGAAAGTGGTGGAGAACATCCTGGCTGTACATGGAAAGTATGAAAGAAGGAAGGGTGTTTACTGGACTTCCAGGTGTAGAATTAACTCCACACTTGGAGAACTGGCAAGGATGAGAAAAGTTTTGGTCCAGCCGTCTGAGCTATCAAGTATGCATTTTTCCATTACAGAGAACATGTTTTCTTTGTCTGGAACGTAGCAAGTACCAATTAGACGTAACACCCATAATTCTGTTATTGGCCAGTTTAGTCTAGTTTTTGGTGAACCCCTTGGTAAGGCAATTTATATCAGCTGATTTCAGTTGGAATTAATGATTGCTGTGATGGTTGAACTAACAAGACTACCATCTGAATCTCTTCAGAGCCTAGTTGTCTGACATGAGTTACTCCCCATTGCTCACTCACTACATCACCTAAAGAGGTGAAATTTTCTCTCGTAGCCATGTTTGTTTCATTTTGTTTCATATACCCGATTCATGCCATTTAGAAGCCCAGGCACATGACACAGTTATACTTATTACAGAGAGTATACCTGTTGTTGCACTAGGACATTCTGATGACGTCAGAAACCTAGAGTCATCAGACTTCTGGCCAAGATGGAGGCATAGGTAGGTACACTTTTCCTTCTCACACAACCAAAAGAAGGGCAACAACAAATTTAAAAACAAAAAGCAGTCAAAACTGTTAGAAAATTGAACTGTATAGAAGTCTGATACCCAAGGAGTTAAAGAAGAAATGTTCATCCAGAGTGATAGGAGGGCCAGAGACTGGCAGCCCGGGTGGAGAGAACTCGTCAGCAGCTGGAGGACTGGGCGGTCTCACATTTGCGTGCAGATAAACTGGGAGGAACAACTGGGTAGTGAGACAGACTGCACAACCCAGAGTTCTAGCACAGGAAAATAAAGCCTCAAACCTCTGACTGAAAAAACTGGGGATTGCGGCAGTGGGAGAAACCCCCAGTCTCACAGGAGAGTTCGTTGGAGTAACCCACAGGGTCCTAGAAGGTACACAAAATCACCTCCCGAGAATTAGCACCAGAAGGGCCCAATTTACTTGTGGGTAGCATGGGAAGTGACTGAAAGCCAGCAGAGAGGTGAGCAAGGAGCATTATTCCCTCTCGGACCCCTCCCCCACACTCAGCACCACAGCACAGCAACATGGGTTGCCCTTCCCTGGCAGATACCTAAGGCTCTGCCCCTTGCTACATAACAGGTGCACCGAGGGGGGGGGGGGAAGGCCCAAATGAAAGAACAGATCAAAGCTCCAGAAAAAATAAAACTAAGCAATGAAGAGATAGCCAACCTATCAGATGCACAGTTCAAAACACTGGTGATCAGGATGCTCACAGAAATGGTTGAGTATGGTCGCAAAATAGAGGAAGAAGTGAAGGTTATGCAAAGTGAAATACAGGAAAATGTACAGGTAATCAACACTTGAAGGGAAGGAAACCGGGACTCAAATCTTAACAGTTTGGACCAGAAGGAAGAAATAAACATTCAGCCAGAACAGAGTGAAGCAACAAGAATTCAAAAAAATGAGGAGAGGCTTAGGAACCTCCAGGACAACTTTAAATGTTCAACATCCGAATCGTAGGGGCGCCAGAGGAAGAGAGGAAGAGCAAGAAACTGAAAACTTATTTGAAAACATAGTGAAGGAGAATTTCCCCAATCTGGCAAAAAAAATAGACTTCCAGGAAGCCCAGACAGTCCCAAAGAAGTTGGACCTAAGGAAGCACATACCAAGGCACATCATAATTACCTGAGGTTAAAGATAAGGAGAAAATCCTAAAAGCAGCAAGAGAAAAGGAGACAGTTAACCTATAAAGGAGTGCCCATTAGACTATCAGCTGATTTTTCAAAAGAAACCTTACAGGCAATAAGGGTCTAAGAAGAAGTATTCAAAGTCATGAAAGGTAAGGACCTCCATCCAAGATGACTCTATCCAGCAAAGCTCTCAGTTAGAATGGAAGGGCAAATAAAGTGCTTCCGAGATAAGGTCAAGTTAAAGGAGTTCATCATCACCAAGCCCTTATTATATGAGATGTTAAAGGGACTTATCTAAGAAAAAGAAGATGATCAAGACTATGAACAATAAAATGACGACAAACACAACTGTCAACAACCGAACCTAAAAAAAGAAAAACGAACTAAGCAAACAACTAGAACAGGAACAGATTCGCAGAAATGGAGATCACATGGAAGGTTATCAGTGAGGAGGGAGAGGGGGAATGGGAGAAAAGGTACAGGGAATAAGAAGCATAGACAGTTGGTACAAAATAGGCAGGGGGAGGTTAAGAATAGTATGGGAGATGGAGAAGAAAAAGAACTTATATGTACGACCTATGGACATGAACTAAGGTGGGGGAATGATAATGGGGAGGGGTACAGGGTGGAGAGGAATAAAGGGGAGAAAAAATGGGACAACTGTAGCAGCATAATCAATACATTAAAAAAAAAACTTTTTAAAGAAGTATAAATAGGTAGTTACAGAATAGCCATGGGGATATAAAATACAGTATAGGAAATGGAGCAGCCAAAAAACTTAAACTTGGGTCCCATGGACATGAACATTGGTGGGGGAGTGTCTGAGGGAGTGTGTTGTTGCTGGATGGTGGGGGGCTAAGTGGAAAATCAGGATAACTGTAAGAGCTTAAGCCATAAAATACAATTTTAAAACGGGGGGAAAAAATCAAGAAACCTAGACACATCAAAGCATGTGAGCGTTGGCCCAACCAAGCCCATAGGACCAGGGTAGCATTCACACCTCACCTAAAGCCCATCAGATTTTTAAAAATGTTAAACACTGCCTTCAAGATCAAACTTCATCTGTAAGCGCTATCATTTTTTAACTCTCGTGTCTGGGCGGTTGTTGCTTGCCTCTTTTGTCCCTAAAAATTGAGAGTAAGTTTTTGTGAAGTCTTTCTCCATGGAATTGCTTATCTTCTGAAAATCTGCAGATGTCTAAAATAAAACCTGAAAATTGCTTTGAGTTCATGATGCCTATGCATAACCTCTAGGTTTGCTGAGTTATAGAGACCACCATAGCTGCAGTTAGTAAGTACAAGCTTTGCTCTGAGGGCTTGTGGTGGAGCAGAGTGGGGCTCGCCCTCACACCTACCCTGTAATGAAGGAAGAGAGGCCGGCAGGCTGCCCAGAGAGGTGTGGGGTTGCTGCCATCTTGGGTCCCTGTCGTCCTTCCCCTGCTCTCACTTGAGTTCTAACAGATTTTCTCTAGATTCTCCTTCTGGAGAGAATGATCTTCCTATTGGTATAAGTTTCTGGGAAGTATCGGCCCTCCCAAATTAAATGAGCCCGTGAGAGCATTGCATCCACTCAAAGTGGCCGACATTTAGCAAAAATACAACCTAAATAGAAACTCATCTCCCTTTCCGTTCCTCGTATCCTTTAGCCAAGGACCTGGACACCTACAAAATGATATCAAGCATATTAAAACAGATCGATTACAGTTTTTCAGTAAAATTATATCACTGGCTTTCTCCTGAGATCTTGGGTTTATGATTTACACTTGGATATTATTCTGCTGAATTTACTTTCTTAAAGTCAGGAATGTGATAATATGTAATACCACATTTTTACATAGTGATTTAAAAATATAAAGTGTTTCCAATAAGTTAGTTTTCAGATAACGGAAGTTCCCCCCTTTTTTTGTTGAATTGTTTTTTCCCTCTCCTTGGTAAGTAGTCTGTAAAATTTCTTACTTAAGTTGTAGAGAGTTGAAAGAGTGGCCTTTTTTGTTTTGTTTTCTTTTACTGTCTCCTTTATGATTTGGATTACATACTGTTTTATAATAACATAAAACTTGTCTGGAGATAAATAGGTTTATGTCTAGACCCAGGCTGCTCTGATTTTTGACAGTGGGGTCCAGTTGTTCTACAGTGTCTTCTTTGTTCATAGCTATCACTTTGCTGCCCACCCGTGTCCTGCCCAGTCTGTGTCAGCCGACTGTACCAGGAACCAGCGCGTCTTGGTCATAGGGAAGCAGCCCCACACAGCATGTGTAGTTATGCCCAGTTAGCAGCCTTGAGGGCTCAGCTTTATAACTCTGCTCTCAGTGGGGAAGTTGCCTACAAAGTGACCTTTGATTAGGTGACAAAGTGTTGTTATGGTCAGATTATCTCTGTTTTTTCAGACAGATCCAGAAATGAAAAGATTAGAGAAAGGATTATTTGCTTACTCTTTTGCTGTGTTTCTTAGCTCTGTACCATCTACACTTGTGCGACTTTGTGGTGCTGTTCTCTTTCAGAGGAGTCAGACTCAATCTCCAACGCCACCAAAACCTCCATCCCCGAGCTTCGAATTGGGGCTGTCTAACTTCCCCCCACTGCCCGGGGCGGCAGGCCACTTGAAGACTGAGGACTTGTTTGAAAACAGGCTGTCTGGCTTGTTATTAGGATCAAAAGAAAGGGTAAGATACATGTCACAAGACTAGTGGTTGCTAACATTTTCTGTGCACTGATTTCCTGTCAGGCACTTGGCTGAGCTCATTTTCATGTGGATTCAGAGAGTACATGATTGGCAGAGGCCACACAAATTTTCACTGGTAGGGTCAAAGTTGAATCCAGGACTGAAGCCTTTTCATTCCCAATCTGCCAAGGTCAAGGGAGAAACCTGTGCCACAGTGTACAGTAAAGATGCTTTTGCTCATCCAGAAACTCAGATTACGTTTTTATTGTTGATGTTCAGGACCTGCCTTTATTTTACAAGTCAGAAGAATAAAACAGAAAAACCTGGTTATACCAGAAGTAATATAATTTTTAGTGAACTACGTGCATAAGAAGAAGCCCAGAATAACTTTAATTCGAGTGGCTTTTGCTGAGCTCTGTAGGCTCCAGACTAGCTGCTTTCACTCCTCTTTGTGATTACAATACTAGCGATCAGATTAAGCTACTGAATTCATGGGAGATTCATTTCCAACACTCCTTCTGGGCCCACTGTTAGTTAACAAGGTACAGAGAGATTTGTGCTGCTACCAGGTATAATCCCCTTACGTCTTTTTCTTCTTTCCTTCCTTCCTTTCTTTTTTTTAAGAGAGATTTTAATTAATTAATTAATTTATTTTTACACAGAGGGGAAGGGAGGGAGAGGGAGAGAAACATTATTGTGTGGTTGCCTCTTGCACACCCCCTACTGGGGACCTGGCCCGCAACGCAGGCATGTGCTCTGACTGGGATTCGAACCAGCGACCCTTTGGTTCATAGGCTGGTGCTCAATCCACTGAGCCACACTAGCCAGGGCAAGATTTTATTTGTTTTTAGAGAGAGAGGAAGGGAGGGAGAGAGGGAGCAAAACTTATCAATGTGAGAGAAGCATGGATCAGGCGTGTGCCCTGGCCTTTCAGTTCTCAGGATGACACCCAACCCCATGAGCCACACCAGTCAGGGCCCCTTCCCTCCCACCATGTCTTTTTCCAAAGGAAATGCACTTCCTGCCACCCTCAAATGTCAGGAGTCAGAACCTCTTGGCTTTTGGGTGGGGGAAGGCTATAGCCAGGTTGTCAATAGTCGGGGCCACCATGAAGCTCCCCAGTCACCAAGGCAGGGCTTACATGGGATTTATATCCAGTTTTCAGTTCTTTTCATGCTGATATGTGGTTACTGTTCCTGTTTTTAACCTTCAAGGTTATAATAACAATCATATATTAAACTTGGCATGTCTTCTGCATTATTCTGAACTTTTAAGCAGTAATTTCTGAGCTGGGAGTGTCTCGTAGAGCAAAGTGCATTTTAAAAATTGTGAATTCTAGTTTACAGACTGACTTTATTTCCTCCAGTGGGCAAGCTGACCTTCACCCACTTCAAAAATATCAATACTGTGTCTTACATTTTGAGTTGTTAATGTAAAATTTCTTTGGAAGAAAGAATTGCTACTTTTAAAAAGTCAGAGCCTGATTCCATGGCCAGGTGAGAGCCTGCGTCCCTGCTCCTTGGGGTTGCACTACAGTAGCTTTTTCTGTCTCCATGGCACTCACGTTTCGGGGCTGGTGGGTAGTCTTGGGGGAGGCTTCAGAGATGTAAGGTGCTGGTCATGTCCTGAGTCTTCACATTCCAGTGTGTCGGGATTGAACAGATCCTGGGTAACTGAGCTTTTACAGAATGGAGGCATTTTCGCTTCCCACATTTCCGCCAACCTGGAGCACGAAGCTGTACAAGATGATGATTCTCAGGGAGGCCGCACGTCTCTGGTCGCCCTTGCTGGGGTCAGAGGGTGCAGATGGTGCCGTTCCATTCGTCTCCCTCAGCACGTCTCTGTTCAGTGTACTTCTGAACCTTTTGTCTGTTTTGAAAAATTTTAAGAAAATGTTGTCTTTTGACACTTAATCTCACTTTCAATTATTTATTTGCTCCCCTGCCTTTCTTGTTAATTGTACATCATGAAGAATATCTGTGTGTGTATGAGCTGTCACTGCACGAGGCAGGGAGGGGTGATCAATGGCTGGAGTAAGAACATCGGTGTCAGGTCTTTCACTCAGACCATGAATGATTGAGTTAAAAGTTTTGAGTTCAATTTCTTCCCGTGTTAAATTGGGAGAGTTAACATATCACTACCCCTAGGGTTGTTTGTGAATTCAGGTGGAGACAGCTATCAGCACCTGCCACTCACCTCGGGACACTCCAAATTACATTGGTATGGAGGTGTTGGTGTTTTTCGCTTTTGTTGGTTTTATTTAATTGTGCTAGGAATTCCACATTTAACAGATCATCTGTATTTGTTATGTACCAGGCTGTGCTAGGCTACAGGATTGTCAGAAATGAATAGGTATTTTTAATATCTGTTTATTTGGGATAACAAGCTTGGAGATAATATGGTGGAAACACAGAAGAGGGCCCCAAGACTATGAATGAGTTGTTAGGACAGGCTTGGGCTCTGGTTCATTTTCTGATGCTGCGCACTCAGCATAACAGCACCTACCCGGTGCCCCAGGAGGAGGGTGAGCAGCCGTGTGAGTCAGTTGGGCTGGCAATCCTGTTGGTGTGTTGTGGATTATTATGAGAGATGTTACCCAGGCTTCTCTACCCGACTGTAAACTCTGACTCCAACGGTTTTCAGAGTCACAGCGCGGATGCAGGCGCGAGCACTCCTCCCGCAGCGGCCCCCAGAGAGCCCCCAGGCCCAGCCCCCTGCGCCCTGTCCATGGCCCACGAGCGCGCCCCTTCCCCTGCCCACCTGCCCGAGTAAGTACCATCTTGCTACCTCTTCCTCATCCATTGGGATTGTTGTCATGTGGGATTCACCTGTTGGGTGGCCTTTTCACAGGGACCCCAAGGTGATGGAGAAGCCGAGGGAAGCCCTGAGTGCAGACAGACTTACTTCCACTACCGCCAGTAAATCGGTGCAGGTGAACGGCACCGCCACGGTAGGTGCCAGGGGCACACGGCGGGAGGAAAACAGCTCCTTCTCCTCAGATCAGCTCATTGTCAGTGCAGCCCGCTTTGATGGGCTTTACTACTGTGTGTGGTGTGTGCTTCCTGTGCAGGGTCCCTTGGGTGTATGCTGATGATGTCAGCCCACTGCTTATTTCCTATCACCACTGCCATGGGCTCTCTGTTTCAGTGTCAGCTGAGCAAGGAGTCCTTCTGAGTAATCACAGTTCTCCAGCTCCTGTTTCGCATAGGGTACACGCTCATCCTGGCATCGCTGTTGCTCGCCGGCACTGTGACAGTAGACTGTGGTGGACAGTGTGCCCCTCTGTATCCCTTGTTCCCTTCCCTCGAGGGGGACCCTGCCTCTTCTGTTCTGATTTGTGTTGTCCTCAGTTTGATCTTGGATGAGCTTGTGCCATTCAAATCGAGGAGTTAAACCCTTACTGTCCAGTAGGTTGACTCTAAAGAAAAAACATTTTTTAGGTTAAAATTATTATTATTTTTTTTAAAGATTTTATTTATTTATTTTCAGAGAGAGGAGAAGGGAGGGAGAAAGAGCAATGTACAGTTGCCTCTCACATGGCCCCCACTGGGGACCTGGCCCGCAACCCAGGCATGTGCCCCAACCGGGAATCGAACCGGGACCCTCCGGTTCCCAGCCCGCGCTCAATCCACTGAGCTACACCAGCCGGGCTAGGTTAAAATTATTTTTAAGATAACAAATGATTTATAAAGGTCAAATGGTTTTAACTGTTCTCATGTTACTTATCCTTAATGTTCCCACTTACCCGAAAACCCTGCTAACTTTTTTTTCAAAGTTGTTTTAACTGTGTTCCTTTCCTGAACCCATATCACAGCCCTCTGTAGTTAGAGATGAGAACACAGTTTTTAAAGATGGTTTTGAAGTTCATCCGTAAGCTGGGCTGCGCCGTGCTGCATGGCAGTGTGTTTGGAGGAAGCGAGGGCAGAGAAAGACGATGCCCATCTTCTCGGGGCACCTGGTTTTCCTAGGTCTCCTTTGGGGCCTCCTGTGGCTCAAGAACACATCAAGTTGGAAAGATTTCATTCAACACTTTACACACCAATACCTTTCCTAGTTTTACCCATTTTTACAAGATATTTCTA
This sequence comes from Micronycteris hirsuta, assembly GCA_004026765.1. Taxonomy (NCBI): domain Eukaryota; kingdom Metazoa; phylum Chordata; class Mammalia; order Chiroptera; family Phyllostomidae; genus Micronycteris; species Micronycteris hirsuta. The sequence continues at coordinate 22,577 of PVJI01017340.1, forward strand.
GAGTTTCTTAGAGGAAAAGTTGTGCTGCAGGGGAAACTACATTGTGGAAATTTATGGAGTCTTTAAAAATATACTTTCGAATGTGGAAATTTGGTTACAGTTGAAAAGTTTTTTTCTTGAAGATAGTATTTTGATCTGTTGCCCCACAGACGTCATGTTGTGTGTGTAATCCCAGAGTTGTGTCTTTTCCCAGGAACTGCGAAAACCCAGCTACGCCGAGATTTGCCAGAGGACCAGCAGAGAGCCTTCGTCCTCCCCGTTGCCACCCCCAAAAGAACAAAAGCCAAACACTGTTGGCTGTGGGAAGGAAGAAAAGAAGCTCACAGAGAAAGAGCCCTCTGCCCCCAAGTCCAACCCAGGACCACCCAGGGACCAGAGGAGGCCACCGGGCCGCAGACCCTCACCTCCCGCTACAGGGAAGCGTCCGCACAGAGAACAGAGCACCCCTCCCAGGTCCCCTCAGTGAGCGCCGGGGTCGGGGGGCTGTGAGGAGCTGAGGTCGCCACAACTAAGCACTGTCGCACTCGGTACCAAGAATGAGCCACTGGTTAGGAGCTTGCAGTGTAGACAAGGCCCGTGAGATGCCTGCAAGTTATTTTTCTTCTATGAGTCGGATTTTCCCCCTCTTGAAAAAAATCTATTTTTCAGGATTTAATTAATATAAACCTTATTTTAGGTTGGTGCTTAACTGGAGGTGATGCATAAGTCTGATTTTTTTCAGGATAGAAAATGCATTTATCCTAACAAATTGATATTTTTTATTAAGCCTCCATGTGGCTGTGAATGCAAGCTATAAATAGTGAGTTTTTCTAAATTAAGTGGAACTGTGCTACTTCATTTTTTAAAATAACTGGTTAGCAAGTGCATATTGCTGAGGATATCAGACTGACGGGCAAAGCTGGAGACAGTGGTTGGGGGCACAGGCGATGATGTGGGTGTAGCCTGGAGGAGAGGTGGGTCAGATGGCGCCACATGCTGGCCAGGGCTGAGTACTCTCGTTTAGATCCCAGCTTTTTGTAAAAGTACAGTCTGTTTTTGATCTACTGGGCAAAATGAACCTGCAGCGAGCCCCCAAGAGCCTAAAACCTTGAGTTTTGATGCACTGCGAAGCGAGTAACCAGCTCCTCACTCCAGTCTCAGTGGCTATTATGTAAGATAAATTCAAAGCACATTGTGAATAGAACTTAAATGAAAACATAAACTTTGTTGCCCACTGACATGTTACCATGACATTGTACCCCGGTGTTGTTTTATTCCCACGAGCTGGTGGGAGGCCGAGTCTCCTTCACGTTAGTTGGCTTCTTTGGGTGCCTCCTTGTACCTCCCTAATGGCACATGGACCGAACGTTACTTAATCGTGGGAGAATGTGTTTGCGGTGCCCTGTGGTGATGGGGGATGAGAATTCTCACTCTCTTTACCTCCAAGATGAGGGTCTCACTGATTCCCTTCTGAAAGTGCTGCACTCTGAACCCGCATGCACTAAAGCTAGCAGTTTATAATAAAGTTAAATGTAAATTATTTTCTTTTAAAATGCCTAAATTTTTTCTTTAAGTATTCTAAGCAGCAGACATTAATTAAGAGTATTTCCTGCTAAATGTAACCATACAAGTTTATTCCACAAAATGTTATTTAACAAGACTGAGGGTTTTTTTAAAAAAATTATTTCCATCCAATATTTAAAGACTTGAATTTTATTTAAACTTGAAAATGACTTTGCCTTAACTTTTGTATAAGACAGCGTAGAGTTCCTGGAGACCGGCCCTGGGTTGGCGTGAGTGGACTGCAGTTCCTCAGTGACGTGGGGTCTACTGGCGCCGGTTTTACTGAGTGAGCGTACTGGAGCACGAGAGCTAGCCATCGTGTTTGTAATATACCTTGAAGATCTTACGCAGTTGATCTTTTTTCAGATTGTTTAAAAATCCTGTAAATGCAAATAGTCGATACTGTATTAAATATGTGCACTTGGGAGTGTGTGCTTTGCTTGTACAGTTGTAAATAATCAGAACATATTAAAAGGGTACCCTTAAGAGAAAAATCTGATAAAAATTATTGATATATTATAAATGTTGCTATTGAGCTGGATGTAGATAAACTAAATGTTGTGGTTTGAATATTATTTTAATTTGTTGAAGTTTTTTTCCCCTCTTAAACTGATATGTTGAGCTGATTCTGCCTCTTTGCTACTGCAGAGGGAAGCAGGCAGTCTCATGAAAGCCTTTGGATGTGTCCATGCTCTTCCTAAAAGTATGTAAATATGTGCTAATCATAGCTGGTGTGAAAGGGTTTTTGAAGTGTAAGGTAGAAAGCAGAAACTGGCAGTATCTTCAAGGGAAGTGAAAAATAATCTACTAAAAGTCACAAATAGCCCAGCATGACTTACTTTGCTGGAGGGAGGCGCCCCCCTCAGAGCAGCCAGCATCATTTGCACACCGAGAAGTACACCACAGTGCTAATACTTTGCAAATGCCTATAAAAGGAACATGGGAATTATTTCTTTGTAGTCGTCAGATAGCCAATGAAAAAAATCAGAAATAAGCACCCAACTAATGAGTCCCATAGAGAGCTGAAAAGGCAAGCTCCAAACCTAGGAATTCCTTAGAGTTGTGGTCATTGCTGGCAGAGGTAGTCATGGTCATCCTCAAACCCCATAACAAAAAAGCCTTTTTTTCTCTGAGGTGGCGCCTGCTGGAGCTCTCCACTGTAGCTGGTGAGCGCAGAGCTCAGCAGCTGCCTACAGGATGAAGGTGGTTACTGCCCACAGCAGGCCAGGCAATGCGTGTGGGGAGGCATGTGCTGCAGTGACTGCTCCCATAGCCACGGCATCCAGAGTTGAAACATTGCTGTGATGAATTTTGATAGCATCCTTTTTAATTAAGCAAAGGTGATATGCCAAATAGCTGTATAATGTCCAAAAAAACACCTTTCTGATACTACTCTTGAGATTTTCCACTCACAGAAAAGAATGGAAGTTAGTACAACTGGGAGCTGTGATGCAGATGACAGCTGTCACATACAGCTAGTAGTATATAGCTTTTGTACATTTTTAAAAATGTAACTCTTTGTTTTTCCCCAGCAGTATTTTGAGGTATAGAATCAGAGATACATCAATCACAAATGACATTTTAACTTGTACAATTGTGTGATGATACTTTGGAAGTAAAAGAATCCTGCCCCATTTCTCCAGACATGAATTTCAAGTATTGTAGTTGCTTCTTAAAGAGTTAGTGTCGCGATGTTCCGTATCAGGCCCTCCTGTAGTCTCACCACCGCTGTCGCTAGCTGCAGTCAGGAGTGCAGCGGGTTCCATTTCTCCCGATGTCAGCAGGCGAGGAGGGTGTGAGCTGTCGGTAGGGGTTACACAGAAAGCAGCAGACAATCGAAGACTGAAGGAGAGCCAACAGCTGCCAGTTCACAAAACAGGAGTGTAATGTGGAAGCTTTCTTGAGGGTTTTTGTTTTTGTTCTATTCTTTTCATTAAGACTGGAATCAAGCTTATGTGTAACTATTGGTAATTTAAGTTTCCTTTTGTGTCATTCAGTGTAAAACTGTCTAATTTGGAAAAACTGTAGGTTATGAAAAATAAAGATTTAGGCACTGTTCAATTTTTCTTTTGATTTTTTTAAAATTAAAATATTCTTTAAGAATGTACCTTTTTAAAAATAATTTTTTGTGTATTCCCGTCAGTGTACATGAGAATGAAATATGCGTCTCCTCCAACTTGTGTTCGGATTATTAAAGACTTCTTAGCACACGTGTGAATTATCTGTAGCATGAGAGTTCTCTCCAGTTGGCTTAATGTTTTAAGATATTCAGACCGACCATTCAAATCAAGTATTCGTGAGGAAATTGCTCATTAAACCCAAGATTTACCACAAAAGTAAATAGCCCTGTGTCAGGATCTTTTGTTTCTTGTGTGAAAGGGCCATGTCTCTTGAGATGTCTCCATAAAGTCCCTCGAGACCGATGTTGGGGTCATGTGCTCTTCAGACCATAAGAGAGCCTCAAAAACAAAGTAGTCCATCTTTACACAGTGGCGATGCCAACACTAGTAAAAGGCTCAAGGTATGAAGCTTCTTAGTATATTATTAATTTAGTAGACAGATGGCCCAGTTAGATGTTAACTGAAACAATTGATGAATTGCCTGTTCGTATCTTTATTTTTCTATTAGGCTATCTCTTATTGACTGGCATTCTTTATCAGTTCTGGCTATTAATTATTATATGTGTTACAAATATTTTCTCAATCTACCAGTTGTCTTAACTTTTTTCCAGTTTTTCCATTACCATTTAGTCCTCTTATACCCCCCACCCCAGAATCAGCACACTATTGCGCATGTCCATGAGTCCTTTCTCCTTTGTGCTCAATCCCTCCACCCCCTCAGTTGTCTTAACTTTATTCAGAGTATTTCTTATCTTAAAGTTTTTAATTATCATGTAAATTTTATCAGTCTTCTCCTTTAGGTTCAGTCATCTCGGTCTTGTTTATGAAGTCTTTCCCTACTCCAGAGCCACAATCTGTGTGTGTGTGTGTGTGTGTGTGTATCCTCAGTCCATCTGGAATTCATTCATCTGTATGTGTGTATATGGTCTGAGGTAAAAACCCACCTTCTCTATCACATGGAAAGTTTTTCCTGCACCACTAATTAGTTTCTCACCTCGCCACTGGTGTACAATGCCACCCCTCTTACAGAATTCCCACATACGCATGCATCTTTATTTGGCTCTCATTCTCCACCATCTATGGTTGTTTCCTGGCTGACACCACAGAATGCTATTCACCCGTCGTTCTGTGTTCCTAAGAAGTTCCTTCGTAAAACTCATCATGATAACTAAATGTGCTCCATGAAGGCAGGAGTTAAGTCCATCTGGATCACCATATCCCCTGTTCTTTGTACACTGTGATGTAGTAGATGCTCAATAAATATCTGTCAAATTAATGAAATATTTATTGAGTATGTATTTTCCATGTGCGGCACTGGCCTAGGAAATTTGGGGAGAAATAGAGTAATGTATTAACTGGTATTTCTGCATAACCACCCAAAACTCAGTGGCCTAAAATGACAGTCATACATGGGGATTAGGCTGATGTAGGCTCAGCTGGACCACACTTGCTCACAGACGTGTGCATCAGTTGGTCTGGGCCTTTGGGGGAGGCTAGGGATGGGGGTCACACACAGCTCATCATCTTGTGCATCTCATTGGGCTGGCAGGCAGGTATGTCTTGTCTGTATCTGCACCTTCTTACTGGGCAGTCTTCTGCAGGTCCGTAACTTCATTGAAATGCAGGTGATTCCATGGCACCTGAAATCCAAGCCCATCTGGGGCTCAGCACCGACAAATACGTCACTGAGTGAATAGGAAGCTGAAGAAGTCCCCAGGGACCTGTGCCCTTTCCATCTCTCCTGCCACCGCAGGGTCACCTTTGTCCCCAGGGAGCAGGATGTTGCAGGAGCCATGTTAATATCCAGGGGAGGAAAGGGGGTTTCTGTGTGGCATTTAGGAATTATGTCAAACTGGCAGTAAATTTCACATCTCATTGGTCAGACTGGGGAACCTGTGTCTGCTGAACCAGTGACCGCTTTCAGACCATTTAGGTCTGGGGTAGAGCCAGGGAGGGCGGGGCGCAGACTGGCTGGGACTGCTAGGGAAGGAGAGGCAGCTACGACCTGCCCACTGGCTGCTGGGGATGTCCCCACCCAGGCAGCCCCTCAGGCTCCCAGCTTGTACATCTGACTGCCCACCTGACGTGACTACCAGAATTTAGTCAACATCTTAGACTTACCACACTCAAGGTAGATCCTTTGTTTCCTGCACAAAACCTCAGCTGGTACCAAACCCAACCCACTTACTCAACTCAAAACAGCTGGGCCATCCCCATTCCCCATTTCTTCCTCTCCGTATCTAATACATCAATGTTCCTGTCACCTCTACTTTCATAAGAGCCTCCCATCACCCTACGGAGCCATGGTCACCTCTTACAGACCTCCTAACTGGCCTCCAGGCACCCAACACCCCAGCCCCTTTCACGCCAATGGAAGGGACCCTCAAGTTGTTCCCTGGCTTAAACCCTGGGGTTGTTCCCAAGATGTAGAATGAAGTTCAAACACAGCACAGCCAGCCACTCGCCCATGGGCTGCCCAGTGTTGTGTCGCCGCTGGTTGGCCCTTGATCCATGCCCTCTGCCTCCATCTGCTCACCACACCCAGCCAGGTGCCCCCACTCAGTGTTTCCTCAGCTTGGAACCCTTCTCCCTCCTGTAGCGTGATGGCTCTTCCTGTCACTCGAGTTCGAGTTCACACATTGGCCCTTCACAGAGCCTGTCCCTGAGCCCATTCCAAGTCCCCTATATCTCATTCTCATCTGAGTTTATCTGTATTTCTTTTTTTTTTTTAAAGATTTATTTTTTTATTTATTTTTAGAGAGAGGGGAAGGGAGGGAGAAAGAGAGGGAGAGAAACAGCAATGTATGGTTGCCTCTCACATGGCCCTCACGGGGACGTGGCCCGCAACCCAGGCATGTGCCCTGACTGGGAATCGAACCGGGACAGCTTGGTTCCCAGCCCGCGCTCAATCCACTGAGCTACACCAGCCAGGGCTGAGTTTATCTGTATTTCATCTAATTAGTTTACTTGCTTTGGGCTCAAATTCTCTCTGTCTTCCCAGTGCCCAGAGAGCGGCCTGACCCGCTACGGGCATCTCATAAATCCATTCTTGTGTTGATTTAGCAGCCCGATGACAAGACCTGCGTGGCTCCAAACACTGACACTTGCAGGCTCAAGGCCAGTACGGTTTCATCTGCTCCAGACCTTTTCCTTAAACCGTCAGCCCGTCGTCACTATGTGGACTTTGAAAAGGCAACACAGCTGAGTTTGTGGTGCTGCCTCAGCAATCTGCTCCCTTCAGGCAGGGACAGCCCCCTCAGCCCACTCACTCCTCAGGCCCCAAACCTGGCACTGACCCGCGACTGCTTTCTCCTCTCTCCCGCCTCAGGAAATCCCGTTACTCCAAGCTGTCATGGACGTCCTCCTCTGGGACACAGACCTGCCTCCTCTGGATCATTGCAGTTACTGCGGCTTTTGTACTTGACCCTCCTGTCCTTTCTCACATGGCACCGTGGTGATCCCGTTGACCTCAGTCCTGCTCAGAAGCACCAAGGGCCCACCTCCTGGCGTGACCTGGATGACTGACCAGTCCTCAGACTCAGTGGGCCCTGCACCCCTCCAACTGGCCTCTGGTTATCTGTGATCATCGAGGCTCCCTTGTGTCCAGCCTCCCTGCCCTGCCTTCCTGCTCTGTATTCCCCACGGTCCCTACTGCCTGCCGTCTAATAGAATGTTCCTGTGTCTTGTTTGCTGTGTGCTGGCCTCCCCTCAAATGCACACTTCATTAGGGCAGAGTGGATTTGGGGAGGGGGGAGTTGTATATTTTGTTGAGAGCTGTTTCTCCAGGCCTGGAAATGTTTAAAAAGTGATTATTAATAATCACTTTTATAAATGTTAATCACATTAATTAATGTTATCAAATTAATAAATGTTGAATGAAGCGATTTATTTTTTAAGAAGGCCCTATTTGCTGCCTCGTGGGAGATGGAACGGAGGGAGAGGGCAGGAGTGGAGGCGCTGGGCCAGACGTGCAGGGCTGCTCCAGGAGAGCCTCTGGCGACAGGTGTCTGGGGAGGAGAGGGAGGGAAGTCACGAAAGGTGAATTCGGTTTGTCGGTGGGAGAAATGTCCAAACCTGTAGAGAATGTTTATGAGTGTATTTGAGACAATTGCCAGGAAGCAAAATCTCAATGGATTCAGAAAATACTCCAGAGAATGGCAGTTTTGTAGTTTCTTTCATGTATTTAAAATCAAAGGAGAAAATGTAAGGAAAGTGCATGAAATTCACTCACAGGTGGTAGATGAAGGAGGTGGGAGAAAGCAGAGCAGGGAAATCTCTGCAATTAGATAAAAAGTAAAACGAAGAGGCACATACTTTGTTTACGTTGCTGGGTACAGGACAGTGAATAATTACCACAGAGATGGCAGGCGGTCAGCGAGATAACAATGAGGGGTTCTGTAGTCTCCCTCCCCGGGGCTGAGAGCAGTCAGAAAAGAAAATGGCTGTGACATTTCAAAGGTATGTGATCTTAAGGACGGGGCTCCTTAAAGCCAAGAATGGCCTTTTGCTAAGGAAGCTCCAGGCCTGTGACGTGACTACTCCCTATGACCTGCCCAGTGCAGCATTTGTGATCAGGCCACCGTGTGTGGTTAGTTTGGGTCGCTGAGCTTGCCAGGCCCGCCATGTGGTCCCTGAGCTTGCCGGGTGTACTGCATCACCCCTTTTTTGTTCACAAGTTCCCGGCTTTAGGACCTTGGTGCTAGATGGTGAAGCCTTCCTGAGACAGGGAAGACAGGAGGATGAAACGGGGTGGAGAGAGGGGAAATCATGAGTTCTGTTTTGGACATTTTAACTTTGTGAGGCCCCTGAAATCACAGAGTACAATACGGTGTCCAACAGACAAGTACCTTAGCCTGGAGCTCTGAGCAGGGAGGAGTGCGGACAGAGGGAAGATCCAGAGAAAAGCCAGCAGGCCAGGCCAGTGGGGAAGCAGGAGGGAGCAGTGTGCCTGCTGAGGCCCTGAGAGGCTGGAACAGCATGTATCTCTCCGATCTGGCAGCCTGGAGTGTCAAGGTGCCCTTGACAATGAGGCAGGCCAGTAAGCCAGGATAACTGGAATAGGGAAACACATCACTGAACAAACTGGCTGAGCAACTTATAGCCAGATACAGAAGTTCACCTCCCTGGAGATAACATCTAGGCCTCAGCTGTATTTCAGCTCTAGGCCCAGAAAAACTGCAAAACCAGGTGGGTGATGCTGGGACCAGCTGCTGTGACTGGTGATCCCCTGTCCTGTCACTGACCAGCCAGTGGAGACCATGACCCTGAAAGGGCCCACCTGGAAAACTGATGAATATTCTGCTGAAACCTCCCCTGAAACCTCCCCTAAAATTCCCGCCTGTAAGAGAGAGATAAAAGCCTCAAGACAAAGGACACAGTGCACGTACCCACACTCTTTCTCTGAGGAGCAGTCCCTGCCATTCCCTTCCCCCACCTCTTCCCCCACAGGTACGCATCTAAACTCTAAGGGACCACCGGAGACTTGCAACCAGGGGAAAAATGGGCAGCGTCAGCTGGTCCCAGGCTCATCCCCTGAACCTGTCCCCAAGGCCCCGCCCCCTTTTCTCTGACTTCCCAGTGAGCTGAGGCAGCCCAGCCTAGGCTCTCTCCTTGCTGCTTCTACTCTAGGCCCTTCACTGTGTCACTGTCCCCAGCTTCAATAAACACATCCTCACAGTCACCTGGACCCCTGTTGTGAAAACTTTCCTACGCAAAGTAAAGAACCACACACTACTGGCCAGAGCTGCTCAGGGCCAGGCCCCTGTCCGGTAACGAGATCAATTCTCAGTATGCCCAGTATTTCCTCCAAGGAAAGAGTCATCAGGGTTAGAAAGGAGATTTGCAGTTCCCTGGCCATAGCTCAATCTTCTGAAATCTGGCACCAGCCCCTAGTGTATAAAGTCATGAGGTTTCAGCCTGAAAAATGGGCTTTGCTGTGTCCAGGGCATGACAGAGGGGCCTTTCCTGGGCCTTCTCACTGCCCAGAGATGTTCTGAACTCCTCTTTCCTTTTAAACGCGGGCCTGTCAGCCTGTGTCCTTGGGGACGGTTGGATAGCCGCTGAGGACAGCCCAGCCAGAGACGGGCACTTGATGGGGTGGTGGCTCTGTTTCCCTCCCAGTTCCTGCAGCTTGTCCAGGCCCTGGGCGGCATCTGCTGCGGACACAACTCGAGCAGCCACCGAGCAGGCGTGGAGGCTTCTGGGTGGAGGAAGCTTTTGCAGGCGCATCCCTGGAGGGATCCGGTATCCACAGGGGTTTCCCCGAGTGCCTGCCTAGTCTGCTCAACGCCAACAGTCACTCCTTCGCGGAGGTTTTACAAGCTCCTTGCTCTTGTTTTTGCCTCGGGATTGCTGCTCTAAATAGTAGTGGCTCAGCACTCTTAGTTTCTCTCACCCCTCTAGGCAATTTCACCCCAAAAAGCTTTCTGTTGTTCTTGGTACGGAAAGATACTTAGAGAGATCAGTGGGCTGGTTCGGAAATAACCGAGGGCTGCGGCCTCCTGCCTCCCCACGAGGTCTAGGGCCAAACCCTGCGGTTCGCTGGGTCATGGGGCCACTCACAGCCCGGTTTCGGGTAATCAGCTTCGTGGCTCTCACCTCACCTCCTTCTTCCCAGCTACTGAGGCAGAATAGTTCCAGGCACAGCTTGTGCTCTGCAGCTCACACATGTCCACGTGCTCAAATCCTAGTCACATCTGGACATCTGTCACTTTAAGTTGCATTTACTTAAACCATCTGAGATGGCAACTTGTGGAGGTAAGAAAAATGGTCGAATATCCGCGATTTTGTGTGGTTCGCCTCCTGTCAGGGAGAGCTGCTCCTCGCGGCCCATGCTCTTGTGGGCTTGGGGCCTGTGGCCAGGCCCGAGCGGGCCGGAGTTCATAAGCCCGGGGTCCCCGGCCGCTGGGGGAGAGTTGCATTGTTTTAGTCTCCTGACACTTTTCTGAGGTCTTCTTAATTTCCCTCTGGGAGGTTTTGTAACTTTAATGCACAGGTCCTGCACATCTTTAGTTAAATTTATCCCTGAAAAACTTCATATTTTGATGCTATTATCAAAGACATTTTTCAATTTCTTATTGTTCGTTGCCAGCATATGGAAACACAATCGGTTGGCTTTTGTATCTTGAACTTATTTTGCTTCAGCCTTCATTGCTGGTTCCAAGTCCAGCCCCACCCCCACCCCGGCTCACTGTGGCCCGTTGCTGATTCGTCCCAACACTTCCGCCGAGTCCTTGTGAATTTGCCTTTCACCTGAACACAAGCAGCTACCCCTGCCCATTTTACAGATCAAATAAGCCTGATGGAAAGTGGAAAAGCGCTCCACAGACTGATGCATTAAACTGTCCAGACAGACAGTTGGTGACACCACCCGGCCACGAGCCACCTGTGCTGCTGATAGCAGCCCGTCATCCCCGGGGTTTCTATTCCGCTCCCTCTCAGCTTTAAGTATTAAAAATGTTCAAAGACACACTCAAGTGTGAAAAGCGTGGCTTTGCACTGTTTTTTTCACCAGACCCTTTACTTTAAGAGAATGAAATGATAGAAAGCTACTGGGGCCAAGCAAAACCACTGGATAGAAAACTGTGATTTTAGCTCAATTTCTAAGTGAGAGTCACACCATTTCTCTCCTGTCTTCCAGCTCCATCTCCTCCCATTCCTGTATTTCTCTGGAGTGTTTGTTACACCAGAAGTCCATGGAAACATGGGTTGTCATCATGCCGTAACAATCACTTAACTTGACAGAGCGACCTGGAGCTTGGGCCTTTGGTGCAGCCACCATCAACAATAACCATAAAAAATCCACAAAGAGGTTTTAAACTTTTTAAAAAAGATTTTATTTATTTGTCTTTAGAGAGGGGAAGGGAGGGAGAAAGAGAGAGAGAGAAACATCTATGTGCAAGAGATACATCCATCGGTTGCCTCTCACACGCCCCCTACTGGGGACCTGGCCCAGGCATGTGCCCTGACTGGGAATCGAACTGGTAACCTTTCGGTTGGCAGGCTCACACTCAATCCACTGAGCCACACCAGCCAGGGTGGTTTTAAACTTTTTAAAATTAATCTTTAAATATTTAAAACATACTTTAATTTTCCACACTTATGCCAGCAGGTGGGACCACGACCTGAAGTTGCCGCAGCCACAACCGTAGCTGCAGCCCCCTGCCAAGGAGCCACTCAGGGTGTTCCTGCCCCGCCCACCCAGGACCACGTGTTTCCACTTTCTCAGGAGCGCCGGGTGTCGTCGTCTGAGGTTTCCACCCTGCGCTCTGAAACTTCAGCCTTGTGGGACTCACCTGGAGCTCCTGTGGGAGCTCAGGTCCCTGGGCCTCACCTGGTTCTGAGCAAGAACTCGGCTCTGGTGAAGACAGGCATTTGGGTTTATTGTCAAGCACTGGGTTGTTGATGGCAGGTGTGACCCAGCCAAGTCTGTTCAAGATGGCTATGGTGTCTGTGCATGTGCACATGCATGCACACACCTTCACACGTGCACACACACAGGATTCCTGCACCCTCCCTCAGCAGTATCACCTAATTCAGAGCAGCTCCATGTTGTCGGAAGCACCGGGATCACGGTGACACTGGGCTGCCCAGGAGCCTGGTGCCTTCAGCCTGGAGCAGCCAGGCCCTGCAGAGGCCGTCCGTGAGGCTGCTCACCTCTGTGCCTGCACCTCTGCTGACAGACTCGGTGTCCTCATCCTTTCCTTCCCCGCATGAAGGCTCACATGTCGAGTCCAGGCCTTCTTACAGCAGGTCCCCAGGCCAGCTCCCCAGGAGCCTGGCACTCCCAGGCCTCCTGGCTGGAGTCGTCAATGAGGTAAACAGCTCCCCACAGGTGGGTGGCCCAAGAGCTAATGGCCTCCCTGTTCAGAGCAATCCCTGAGCCTGACCGGAAGTGCGTCTTGTGAGACCTGGAATCCTGGCTCCCAGTGCCCTGCCCACCAGAACCGTGTCGCCTACAGAAGATGCAGGTACCACTGCCAGCAGGTAAGGGGCCATCTTTGGGCAAACGGTACTTCTGAGGACTTGGTGAATCACACCCTGACTGGTCCCCAGCAGTTACTCAGCACTCCCTAGTGGTGGCCCAGCCTCGGGGACAAAAGGTGCAGGGGGGCATGATCCCAGGAGTCCTAGGGATGAGGGCAGCTGGGAAAGATCCAGCCCAGGACCCTCAGAAGTGAGTCAGCCTGAAAAGGAGAGAATTACAGAGGAAAGTAGAAGGAACTGGCACCATATTTGAGGTGGCCATGTGCCTGTCCACATCAGGGTGTCCCCCTGAGACTATGTTTCCTAAGAGGTGGAATTAAAGGGTTCCTTTTTTTAAAAAATTGAGATATAGTTGGTATTAACAATGATATTTACATATATTGTGAAACAGTCACCACAGTAAGTCTAGCTAACTTCCATGACCTCACAGAGTTAACAAATGTTGGGGGGTGTGATGATTAAGATTTACCCTCTTATGCCCATCTACAAATGAATGGATCAAGAAACTATGGTACATTTACACAATGGAATTCTACGCAGCAGAGAGGAAGAAGGAGCTTATACCCTTTGCAACAGCATGGATGGAACTGGAGAGCATTATGCTAAGTGAAGTAAGCCAGGCAGTGAGGGACAAATACCTTATGATCTCACCTTTAACCGGATCATAACCAACA
>PVJI01017341.1:0-35875 GCA_004026765.1 Micronycteris hirsuta
GGTGATGTTGAATATTGCTCCAAGAGTACTGGAATCCTGCTTCAGGGTGGGTGATATATTGCTTGGAGAATCCTGGATTGGAAGAGTCCCTTCCAATGGGGTGGAGTTGGGTCACTGCCAAGGAAGCCTGTGATATGGCTTCACCCCCTTCATCAGCGGGTTCAAAGATCCTTCTGGAGAGAAAACACAAGCATACCCTTTTCCCCAAGTTAAAAGTGCTACTGGGCCTTCCCATCTTTCTTTCCCTAAAGGATGTGGGACTACAGGCCTGTTTTGCACAAGGTGTTTGCTTATGGGTGATTTTAAATTATCATCGCGAATCAAAAAGTTGTAAATACATATTGCCAGCAAGGTTAAACTCCTGGGGGATATATCCTGACTCCCCCTTTTTTGTTTACTTAATAATGTTTTAAAAGTTTGGTGAGTTACCTCAACAAATGCTTGACCTGTAGGGTTACATTTCTTTTTCTTTTTTTTTAATTAAGAAATCCTGGGTGGTTTGTATAATATAACCCAGGCCAATTATTAGTCTTGATTTTTAGTGAACAGCCTAAATGGCTGAAGGCCTCAGGCTTTCACAATCTTTGCTGATTGCCCAGTGAGGGGAGGGGCCCATGGAGTACCTGAGTTACTGTCTGCTTGGAAAGACAGGTCCCCTGCTGTTTCTGCAAGCTGCAATGAGTTTGAGCAGAGTTATTTACTCTAACTGTTCTCAGGACCTGGTATTTTCTAGGTTCAGAGTTTGCAAGGAAAGTGAGAAAGATGGGGATGGGGGACTCCGGTGAAAAGTTTACACGCCAAGGGCCTTTTGTGACTTGATTGACTAACTGTTCCCTCCGGGAGAATAGCCAGTTCTTCCCCAAGGAAACAATCAGTGTTTACAGGTACTGAGTTAAAAATGGTGCTTAGTTTTCCACGGAGAAGGGCTAGTTCTCTCCAGGAGACAGCACACCTATATTTTATCTTTATAATAAAGGGTCACAGCCCTGGCATAAACAAGGAGGATTCAGATTGGTGAAAAGATACATTCTCTCATTATATGTCTTTTTGAGCTTTTTTACTGTCTGAGGGAAGTGATGTGGCTGATACCCAGCAGGAGAATGTGGATATCAGACCCACAAACAACACAGGACAAGATTAGAGATTTCATTCTATTTACCGGAGGTTTAGCAAAAATATTTTGAAACAAAAACAAAATTCAAGCAAACCAGTATTTTTAAACTCAATCCTCTAAAGGAGGGAGGAGCATTAGTCTATCACAAACACTTTATGTCCCATAATCATAATGGATAAATTATATGATATCTTAGAAAGTATTTCCATCTGCTATATTAGACATTTAGGAAGGTATTATTCATATTTCCTACTTATAGTTTTGGGTTTTTCTCTAAAAGATAATTCTGAGTAGTTGATGGAATGATCAGGCAAACTTTTTATTTCTAATTTGGATGACTGTTAAGCTTCTTTTTCTTTACTAATTATTCTGATTATAATTTCCAATACCACGTTCCGTAAAAGTGGTGAGAGTAAGCGTCCCTGTCCAAATCTGATTCTAGAGGAAAAGCCTCCAGCTCTTTACTGTAGAATATGATCTTAACTATGCTTATGTGGTAAGCAAAAAGTGAGTTACCAGCCCTAGAATGTTATTTCCCACTACCTGGTGTTATTTCAACTTTTGCCTAACGTTTTCTTAAATAAATGCAAAAAAATCCCTATATCCAAGGAATATTCAGCAGCCTCAAGAAGCTGCTGAATTAGGTTAAAACATTGCTCCAATAATCCAAAACAAGCGTAGCCTTTTAAAACTTAAGCCTGATTAGATCATTAAGTGCTTAAAATAAATAGTAACATCTATTTCCTAAATTATTTAAGGTTGCAATCCTCTGGGGTTGGGAAACAAAAAAAGCCTAACGGGAAAACTGGAAGTTAATCCTAGTAAGTTGTCGCTGCTTAATATGCTGATTTACTATAGTTAATTCTTGTAGGGCCTCGGGGGAATAACAGTACGGGTCTCCTTGAAGGGTATTAAGTGAATGAGTTAAGCTCGGGTAGGTATTCCAAGTCTGGGTCGCACCCAGTGGATTGCTCCCTGGAGTTGCTGGAGTTGCCAAGGATTTAAGAGTTAAATCCTTGGGTGGGTCAATTTGAAGAACTTGGGGCCGGATGGTTTTGTTAAAAAGAACATAGCCCAAATATTTCCAAGGTTCTGAAAGCTGGATACTCTCTGGAGCAATTACTAATCCAGCAGAAGCCACAGAACTTTTTAGAAAGGAAACAGTTTTTGCTAAAATGCCTTGGGAAGGAGCTGCTACCAGGATGTCATCCATATAATGATAGCTAATGGAGTCAGGGTCAAACCGCTCTCCCTTAAGTGGTCAGTGACCAACCCATATCAGTGTATCGGAGAGCCACGAACTCTGCAGGGTTAATACATGCAATTCAGTCTATTCTATTCAGTCAGAGACACTGACCTCTTTTCCTTTAGATTGTCAAATTAAAAAGAAATGTCAACACCCAACACAACAATAGCCTTCTAGTGTGATTGAATCAATATTTTTTGTCAGATATTTTTTTGATGTGCCTCAGAAGTTTAATCATTAATTTATGTGTGTCGTGAGATGAAAAAGGTTGAAAATCACTGGCCTAGGAATGCCAGAACTTTGAAGTTTTAGTGTGTTTTTGGGGGGTGAGGGCAGGAGGATAGAAATATTGTTTAAATACGTTGCAAGATCAGCTTTTTAAAAAAAATTAACTTGTAGTTATTCTAAATTAAAGAAACAATGCTTACTCAATTATATAATATAAATTTTTGTAACAATTATTTTTAAAGATATACTGAATGAGTTGGGCTTTTTTTTTTTTCCAAACAAATGGTTCCAGAGCCTTATTGTTTAGCCACACTCAAGAGCAAATTATTTCTCTGAGTCTCGGCATCTTCTTAAGGTAAGTGGATGCAGATGTGATAGAAAAGATTAGCAAGCATTTCTTTCTAACCATGAGATTCTTATGCTTCCTTGCCTCCAGTGAGTGATTCTGTTTTTCTAAATTTGTAAATTATAATATTATTCTGAATTACATTTAAATCGAAAGTAAAGGCTAATCCCCAGTTTCATAATTGAAAATTGTGGGAACAAATCTGAAATTCACACTTTTTAAAGCATATAAAGTATTATATAACATACAAAGTATTATATAAAAAGTATTTATATATTTAATATATAAAGTATTATATGACTACAATACTTTATGACTATAACACTCTATGACTTTAATACATATGACTACCATATGATTATAGTCTTATAATCACATAGTATTTAAGTAGTATATAGTTGTTTTGTAATGCGGGTCTCATTCATTTGCTATATGCTCTTTTATTATTCTACTTAAATTTATACAAAAATAATTAGTCTCTATATTAATAACAAACTCAGAGGTCACTCAAAACATGATTGCAAACTCCAAATACACATAACCTTGAATTTTACATTTTTGTATTTATTTCAGAAAGGATAGTGCTTCCTACGTATTTTTCATTTCATAATTGGTTGTATCCAGCACTGACTCAGGTGTAAAGTTGATATCTGGGAGACCTTGAGGTTTATATACTTAAAAAATAAGATAAGCCATCATTTCCATTGAGGACTGTATTGACATACTGCAGTATTTTAATCTTAAATAAAAATAATTGTGTTGCGTGTGTGCTTCCTTAGCCTTCAATTAACATAAGCTCTTCAAAACCAAAGTGACAGCATAATAATGCATTTATAGTTTACATTATAAATGGTAGCCTTAGGGAAAATGCGGCAGAGAGATTTACATCCCCCACTGACCAAGAAGGTTATGGCCCCAAATATTAAGGGGCATAGGCAAGACATATGGTCGAATTTTCCCTACCTGTCCTTCTGGTCCATAACATTTAAGGGACCATATGCTGATCTGTGGTTGGGAAATTCCCCCAACACCTGTGAGAGGTGCTCTGCTGTCTGTTAGAGGCCATCCTGGGGGCCAAAATTGATTTGAAATAACAGATATGTCAGCCCCCATATCTATGAGGCCGTGAAAGGTCTTATCCTTTATCTTTATTTGCAAGATTGGTTTATTTAATTTAATTGATTCTGTCTAAAAATCTGATTGATTGTCTGTACTACCGAAGCCTCCTTCTCCCCTCACTGTATTTTGAATCTTTGGGATTACGTAGGGGAGTAAGAGCTACTGAGCGATATGCGTCTGGGTAGGAATAATATGAACAGGAACTTTAAGCATGATATTAATTTCCCCTTGATAGTCTGAGTCAATAATTCCTGGCTGAACAAAAATGCCTATGGTAGTAATACTGGATCTCCCTAAGATTAAAAAGCTGAATGGGGCATTGTTCCTTCACCTTATACCCTGCCCTCCTGAAAAGTTGCCGTAGCACCCGCAGGTATATTTCCTGGTCTTTTAGAGAAGCCAGAGCCCATTGTTATTAACAGGTTTTACCTCTTAGCTCTCGATTGCTGCCCTTTCAGATTCTGCCACCTGTGCTAAATCCTGACTAGTAAGCAAGGGGGGCGGGAATGTCTTGTCTTCGGAGGAGCTCGGCTAGCTGTCTGGCGCTCCCATACAAACTCCCCAAAATTAAACTTCACTGAACAAAGCAATCTTCGGCATCTGGTCGAAACTGAAACACTCATTCACTATCCGCCCCTCTCGATGCAGGCAGATGGAAACAAAAGGACGGAATCAAAAGAAAGCCCCAAAACGTGGGTTGGGAAACAGTCCCGTCATATTTTCACTTGTTTTTAAAGCTGATTAAATGAGAAAATCCTTTGTGCCCTCCCCCAGGCCCACACCTAGTTGGGGACTGTGCTGCGGGAATGGACATGTGTGTGTTTTCCATGGTGTGCCTCCCGATGCGTGGGCCTCTGCCTGCAGCTGGCAGGAAACCTAGCGTTCCTTCCCATCCCGCTCCCAGCCCGTCCTGTCATGGGGGTCTTCCAATGGCAAGCACCCCATTGGCACTCAAACGCTCGACCTGCGCCCATACTGGCAAAAAACTGAAAGAGAGCAAAGGACTATCATTATTATTATTATCCATTATTATTATTATTATTATTATTACATACTTATTAGAGAAAGCGTAGCCTGTAAAGATGTCGTAAAAACGCCATAAAGAGATTCGCTAAGTCACGAATCAGGAAAATACCGGTTTCCATCCCAAATCCAACGCATCCTACGATTCTCAATCGTCAGTCCTTACCTTGGACTATTGCATACATTTTTCCCCCAAGTTGATGCGTTGATCAATGGCAGCGGCTCGGAGCCCATCGGGTCCCTGTCCCAGGTGCCAGATGTTGCAAATTCTGTCCAGCAAAATTCATATTGCCATGGCAGGCGTGTAAAAATTTACACGTAATACTCTGGACTAGAAATTCCGGGACCACGTGTCCCCTCCATTATCATCTTGGAGAGGCCATGAGCTATGCCCCAATAGGCTTTTATTCTCATTTCTTGGGCACATTACATCTGAATGGTCTTCATTAACTATGCATGGATTGTAGATTTACATTAGGTGGTAGACGCCCAAGATGGCGCATCAAGAGGATAGATATGCAAATGGAAGACAATAGGCTCTGAGTGGAACTCGGGTCTCAAGGAAACTAGGCATGTATTAGCATAAGTTCTTTTGATTCAGGAAGAGAGAGGTTTTAACCAGAGCAAGTTTTTAAATCTAAGAAATATGCCATGCTGATTTACCCACAGGAATTTCCACTGTCACACATGTGGGTCCTGCTTGCCGTCTTATGTTCCACGGGAGTCCGTGCTCCCTTAGACGTGAAACATTAGAGCTACAATTCCCAAGGTGGATGCATGAATTTCCTTTATAGTAGCACTTAGTTGTCTTTTACTTCATTTGAAACAGTTTTGTTAGACTGTATTGTGACAGCTGTCACATCAGTGTACAGTCAAAAAGCTTATGAAAATTGGTGAGATTTTGTGTAGCCATTTTAATATTGAAGACAAGAAAATATGCATCATTTTTGGCATATTATGCTTTATTATTTCCAGAAAAGTAAAAATACAACTCAAACTCAAAAAAGACTTGTGCAGTGCGTGGAGAAGGTGCTGTGACTGATCAAACATGTCAAAAGTGGTTTGCGAAGTTTTGTGCTGGAGATTTCTTGCTGGATCATGATGCTCCATGGTCAGGTAGACCAGTCGAAGTCAATAGCAATCAAATTGAGACATTGATTGAGAACAATCAACGTTCTACCACATGGGAGAGAGCCAACATACTCAAAATATCCAAATCAATAAAGTTATGGTGAAAATGAAAACTGTGTATTTTATTTTTACAGAAAAAAACACATGGACTTTTTGGCCAACCCAATAGTTACCAGGGACGCCGCCGTCACTGCCGGTGGGCATGCACATCAAAGCACAAGCATCCAGGCTCTCAGAGTGACTGTAAGCAGCCTAGAAGAAAATCTGGGCAACAAAGAAGGGGCCATGTACCCTCTAGGAACCCAGACGATAAAGGCAGGGGTGGGAGAAGCAAGTCCCTCCCATGTGTTTGGTGACAGTCCCAAATAGGAGTGACAAGCAGTCCCCTTGAGCCCAATTACAAAGTGGGCTGATGGCTCAGCACCATGGCTTTTAGCATTTTTGTGGATCTGAAAAGACCAGGGCAGGAAAAATCGGAGGATTCGCTCAAAGTATTTAATGGCAGAGAGGCTCAGACTGGCGGAAAAGCATAGACCTTGGTGAGGACTGAGTCAAAAAGGGATTCCAAGGACTGGGCTCTGAATGCAAAGAAGCGTTAGGAACACCTTCACTTCTACCTTCATAATCCTGCTTCTGTGTGTACAGGTGTGGTGTGATTTTTAAAATGCCTAAATATGTCCAAATAGGTGTTGATACATTTAAGGTAAGAATCCTAGGTGACGAAAGCTTTGTATTGGCAGTGCTTTTTCCTTTCTTATTGGCCCATAAAATAATGGCACAAAATATAATCAATACATCTTAGATTTGATGAGACATAGTATTATTCTTCTTGTAACTTCTCTTCCTTTATGTCCCAGATCAAGTGACCTCTAAAATATAGTAATACTAATAACTAGCAGATATCTTTTTCTTTTTCCATAACACTTAGAGAATTTACGTTTTTATGTTTAGTGCTAGAATGCACATTCCCATAAGGGCAGGAATTTTCATCTGCCTTGTTCCCCGATGTCTCCCAGGCCCTAACACAGTGTTGGGCACATAGTAAGTCCTCAATATTTATTGAATGAATGAATGAATGAATGAATGAATGAATGAAAGTAATCTCGTGTGTGCTAGGCATTGTGCTGAGTGCTTTGCATGCATCATTTCATTTAACTTTTACAGGAAACCTAAGGTAGATATTACTATCATCCACATTTTCAGTTGAGGAAACCAACATAGATAAAGATTCAGTAACTGCCCAAGGTCACACAGCTTGACATTGGGGGAGGAAGGATTCAAACCCAGCCTGGCTCCAAACCTACATCATCCACTGCACTTTGCTGCCTCTAATACTGCCCGTGTTCCCCTTCTTGGTTTCTCTGGGCTCCCACTGTACTTGGCGTAGGCCTCTATCATTCTTTTCATCACTCATTATTAGGGGATAGAACGGCCCAGGTCCCCTCCTAGACCAAGCTTCTCAAGGGCTGAGACCTTATCTGTCTTTATAACCCCAAAACTAGCGCAGCACCTGGCACTGTGCAGGTGCTTTCTGTCCGTGAAACGAATGGGTTCTGCAAGTACAGGAAGCATGGCAAAAGATTCAAAGGTTCCTAACTGGCAGACCAAGGACTTGTGGACCAGATGAAAAGGAACAGCTTAGAAAGAGCAGTTGCCCTGGAGAGGGAATCCCGGGGCCAGTTTTGAACATGTTGGAGTGATGGAAGAACAACAAGAGGAGAGGCTCACTGGGGACTTGGAAAGAGAAAACTGGCCCAGGGGTTCTTTCAAGACTAAAACGCAGGCTTGCAAGTCTTTCTGAGAGAAGTGGTACTGAAGCTGAGAGTGAACCTGCTCATCCAGAAAAAATGCAGAGAAGAAAAGGACAACATGTCGGAGCTTGACTATAGGTAACGGGGAAAAGGGCACATATACCTAAGGAAATTGAGAAGGATCTCTGCCGCAACACTGATGCCGAAGGCATCTTTCTCCTGTTTGTGTCCCTGAGTAGGTGTCTCTGATAACTGCTGTGTAAAGCAGATTATAAATAAAAGTCCGTGGGCAGCAACAGAAAAACAACCCACACGTGTTCAGTGCTCCTGGGTCTGTCTGGCCCTGTGCACCAGCAGCCTGGGACCTGCTGAGTTCAGACTAGCGCACGCCCACCTGCAGCCTCCTCTGGGTGACAACAGCCAGCGCCGCCGGGCTCCCGCCTCTTCACCGGGGCTCCTCTTGGCCTCCTCCCCCCAGCAAACTTGAGCTAGAGATTATGCCCACTTTGTGCCATCGGGTGGCACCTACATTCTTTTACTGGCCTGTATTTCAGAAGGTGAATTTAGCCTTTGCATTTCTTATCCTGCAGTTTCCCTCTCTTACCAACACCTCCACACTTCTCTTTTCTAGTTTTTTCTCTGTTGGCTGGACCACTGTTTCTCCCTTGGTGAACCCTTGGGGGTAAGAGCGGGCACTATTACTGCAGTTCACGTAACCTCGTTGGTAATGCTTTGTGCCCTAGGCCTACCACTGACCAGGAGGAACTGCCTGGCTGCACGAGTGGCAGTTAGCATGAGAGTCTGCTGACTTTGACCTAGCTGAGCACATAAGGTGTTAAATGCATTAAAAATTTAGTCATCACATTATACGTGCCTGTTTTTACCTCTGTGCAGTCAAGATGAACTTTCTCAGGTCAACTACTTTGCTTAAAAATTGTGACATACATCATTCACACAGAAAAGGAGGACACACTTGTATACTTTACTTAAAGAATAATTATAAACAAGCACCCAGGTCCAGATGTAGAGCATGGTCAGCACTTGAGAATGCCCCCCTGCACCCCTCCTGATTGCATCCCATTCCTCTGAATAGTTTTATTGCTTGTGTGTGTGGCCCGAGCAACACAGTTGTGTTTTGCCAGGTTTGGACCCTGACGTAAGTACAAACACAGGGCGTCTGTTCTTCAGTTGACTTGCCCCTGTCACTCAATACTGAGATGGATCACGTTGTCATGAACGACCGGAGTGTGTTCCTCTTTACTGCTGTGTCTGTAATACGTCACAGCGCGACCAGACCATAACTCATTCGTTCTATTGTCGATGTGAGCTGTGTTATAGCTGCACGTGTACAAGAGATGCTGCAGAATCACTAGGTATTGCCACGCTGTTTTCCAAAGCGGTCGTATTGATTTATATGGCCGGCCTTGTGTGGGGACTCGCTCCTTCATCCTTGCTAAAACCTGTTACTGTCGGTCTACGTAATCTTTGCTCCGGTGGGTGTCTGGTATTGCCTGGTCATTCTTACCTTCCTTTCTGTGGTTACTAGTAAGGATGTGCATGTGTGCATATGGGTCGCTCGTAGTTCTTCTTTGGTGTTGTGCCTCTTTAAGCCTTTTGCCTATTTTTAAAATTAGGTGCTTTACTCCTTTTTGATTTGTAGGTACTCTTTATATATTCTGGGTACTAATTCTAACTTCATTATATGTTTTGCACATTTCTCCTACAATGTGGTTTTGTCTTTTTCACTTAACTTTAATGTAGTTGAATTTATTTTCCTTTATGGCTAAAAAGAAACAAATCTTCTCGACCCTATAAAAAATAAAATAAAACTTTCTTCTTTACAGGTCCATGTAATTTATCTGAAATCCATGCAGCCTCCTGTCACTAAGTCACATTTTTCACCAAATGAGTTCCAAAGAGAGCCCTGGCCGGCGGCTCAGCTGCTCAGCTGCTCAGCGCCGAGTCCTGTTACCGAAACGCTGCAGGTTGGATCCCTTTCCTGGGCGCTTGAGCGAGGCAGCCGATCTTCTCTCCCATCGAAGTTTCTCTCTCTCCCTTCCTCCCTCTCTACAAAGCAATGAAAAAAGGGTCCTCAGGTGAAGATAAAAAAAGTTCCAAAGAGCTTGGTCCAGCTCTGCTGCCTCCTCAGGCGCAGCTTCCCCAGGAACCGTCCGAGAGGCCGCCTCGGGGGCAGAGTTCGCAGCGGGAGCGTCGGGAGGAGCTGGGCATGATAGAATTAGGTTAGGAAAGGGGAGGAGCTCGTAACGGAGTGAAAAACTGCGGGGACCCAGGCGCTGGGAGGAGCCAGCTGACCCCACCTCCTCAGCCCCCAGGGACCGCCCCCCTCGCCCAGCGGGGCGGAAGTCTCTCCACCTGTGCGAGAGCGGAGCCGGAAGTTCCGCCTTCCCGGACAGTCTACGGCTGCGCGTGAAGGGCCCTGTGAGGCCGGCGAGTTGCTTACTTACATTGCGGAGTTCTGCCCGGCCTGAGCCGCAACCTGCCCCTCCGGCGGCGCCAGGAGTGGGCGCCGCGTTCTCCCCACGGTGCTGGGCGGCGCGGCCCCTTCTCCCGGTCGTTGGGTTCTGGGCGGGCGGGGAGGTAAGTTAGCTGTTGGCCGGCGGGCGGGCGTGCGGGGGGTGGACCTGGGAGGTCGCTGACCGTTCGGAGCCGCGGTTACTCGCCTGCGCGACGGGTAGACGCCTTGCTCTGCTCGGGCATTTTGCTCCGTGCACTAACATGGAGAGCAGATTGGTTCAAACAGCACCTGGTTAAAAGGGCACCGCTACTCCCGTTTTACCGATGGGGAAATGGCTCGAGAGAACCAGGGCGCGACCCTCAGTGACAGCGAGAGTCCCGGTTCCGACTCGGCTCCGAGCCCGCAGCCGCGGTGGGCGGGGTCAGACCTGGCGGGAAGTCTCGGACGCCAGCTGGGACGGTGCAGCGGATGGCGGCCGAGCAGTTTCGGCTGCACCGCGGAAGTCCGAGGCGTAACTCTGAAAACCTGGCATTGGCGGAACCGCCGTATTTTTGCCTGGCCGCTGCCTTGTTTATGGCAAATGTTGCTTTGGCCGGCAGCTCGAGCCCGCCGGGATGGCAGCCCCATCCATGAAGGAGAGGCAGGCATGCTGGGGAGCCCGGGATGAGTACTGGAAGTGTTTGGACGAGAACGAGGAGGACGCTTCGCAGTGCAAGAAGCTGAGACGCTCCTTTGAATCAAGTTGCCCCCAGCAGTGGGTAAGTCGCGCTTGGACGTGTTTCTGTTTGCTGTTGGAATACACAGAGGGTACCGTGCAAGTGGCAGGCTGTGAAATGAAGGCTGTTTTAGGCGTCTCAAGTCAACAAGTCAACAGAGGCTGTGAGAGGCAGGGAAAACCTCGCGGGGTCGTCCAGGCTCGTTTTATGTCCTTATATCAGGCCGACTTTTGGGAAACGTCACCTGGTACTTTAAGGATCATTGAAAAACAAAACACATGGACATAGCCCCCCAAAATCCAACCCACTGAACCGGTCGACTTCTCCAGGATCTTCCTAACAGGTGGTATTTAATCTTGGGCAAGAGCAGGCATAGCCATTGGCCTAGAACTACTGTCAACAAATGTGTTCCCAGTTGCCCGCCAAAATGACAGTCACGTGCCCAAAGTCTAATGAAGCATTTAAAGTAAAAGAAAACGTTCGTGTGGTAGATTCTGCCATCAGTTGCCCCCAAGGCCTCCCTGATAGGCATTCCTGCTCCGTGTGTCCTTAGTGTGGGAGGGGCTGGAAAAGGGAACTAACCTCATCCTTCAACTCCCGTTAAGGGGAGTGGTTGCTGTCCACTGCCAGAGGAGGCCCCTGGAGCTCAGAGCGTGGAGAGGACTTGGTCAGCACTGGCCCCTGAGTGGCAGAGCCGAGTCCAAGTCAGGCCCAGCTGGCTGACGTGGGATTCGAACCTTACGGGTCTGTGCTTTCTCACAGCATCATGCTGCTCCAAAGTGCCCCAGGTCCTTTGAGAACAGATCATTTTAGAGGTGAAGTGGTCTTCACCTTCTGACACCTCGTATTTTTAGAGAGGATCCTGAGGCTTGAAAGAGACCACAGGAAGGCTGTGGTGGAGGGTGGGGTCCTATCGGAGGGCTGGGCGGGGAACACAGTCAGAGAACAGAAATCACATTACTCGTCTCGTCATCTGTAAAGCCAGCACGGTGCTCCTGTCTCATGGGATGACTATGAAGGTCACATGTCCAACTTGACGTATATATCAAAAACTGGTAAATGTGGGGCTTGATGATTGCATTAGATAATGATTTAGGGGAAAAAATGTTACACATCTCTGGTTTTCCCCGTAGGTAGAGTCACTGAGAGTAAGTCCTGGCTTAAGAAGTTGGTGAGAAATATGGGAATGGGACTGACAGCAGACCTGGTTCCTTTTAGGCCCCGATGCTGTTACTGCCTGTACTGCCACCTTGTCACTCTGCCCTCTGGGCTGGTGGTCACTGGGAACAAGGCGGGCCTGAGGACAGGGAAGGAGATGGGATGAGTGGCATTGGTGAGGAGCCAGCTCTTCGAGTAGGTCGTGGCCGGTGTGTTGGCACGTTTCACCCTCCCACACCCCACATTGTCCCAGGAGATCCTCGTCACTCTGAGACTGTCTTTTGACAGCCTCACCATAACTTTCTCCTCAGGTTGCATGTCAGAATCAGGTGGAGATTTAAAAAAAAAAGCTGTGTACCAGCCCTCAGCTCAGATCAACTGGATTCCTGGAAGCAGAGCCCAAACCTCTGTTAAAAGGGCGCTGGCTCGCAGGTGGTCGGTGAGCAGGGCTGGGAACCACTGCCGCAGCGACTGTGTCTGTCACACTGCGGCCCTGGTCTTATCCTCTGTCTCTCCCTCCCCGACACCCTCTGCTCCTCTCCAGCCCGGGCTCACGGGCCCTCCTCCTCCCCTACTTTCAGGGCAGCCGCTGCTGTTCCCCGCATCGAGGAAGGCTTTCTACAGCCAGCGGTTGCTTCTCTGTCGTATGTCTCTCCTGCTCACGCACAGGCCGAGCGCCATGCCAGAGGCCTGCCCCCGCCCCAGTTGCTGCGCCCTCGTCACAGCTAACATTGGCTGAGTACGTGCTCTGCGCACCTCAGCTGTGTCGTCTGTCTCACTTAGTCCTCACTTGAGTAACTTACTCAGCTATGTAGACAAGGGCAGTCACGTGAAGTGAAGTCACGTGAAAGTGCTGAGCCTGGATTTGAGTTCACAGTCTGAGTCCAGACCCCGTGCTAGTCCCTGTCCCACACACTTCTTCCTGTGCCTGTCATGCGGGAAAAGGACCCATGGAAATAGCCTGCACCGGTCTCATGGTGTTCCAGAATCAGCGTCCTAATTCGAGTCTGTCTACATACAGAAGCCCTGTCCCCTGGGACCCTTTACATCTGGTCCCCAGCTTTCCTCCGTCTCCAGCAGCCACTGCTCCTTGGAGCATCCTGTGTGTCTAGTACACGCCAGTGCCCTTTAGAGTCCCTTCTGTGCCACCCCCTCGCCCCCACCAGTCCTGTCTACAGCCGTGGCCTGCAGGGGGCGCCTGCACCTGCATCTGCAGCCCGGCCCTTCCTCCTCCTCCACAAGCGCCTGTTGAGCTCTCTAGTTGGATGTTCACAAGGACCGGCCTCTGCAGAGACAGGACTCGACCTTCCCCCACGTCCTCCCTCGCTCCCGCCTCCGGGAGCCCCAGTGTCCGCGCAGTCCCAGAGGGCAGGGTGCCGGCCTCTGCCTGGAGTTGTGGGAGGAGCGCTCTCGGGAGGGACGCTCAGTGACACTGAAGACAGCCCTGCAGTGCGGGCGGGCCCAGGGTGTCTGAGAAACAGCGAGGAGAGACTGGCAGAAGCCAGGGGGTGCCAGGAGGCCACGGACGGTGGCTCTTAGTCTGGTGGCATGGGAAACCCTTGGAGAGTGGGAGTTGGGAGACAAGGGGGGCGCGACAGTCAGCGAAAAGTCTGTGGAACCAGTGAGGCGTTGGCATCAGGGGCCTAGCGGGAAACTGAGGTGGTGGTGGTCGGGGTGGATGCCCGGCATCGGGACGTAGAAAGGCTGCATCTGTTGGTGAGGTCAAGGTCCAGGCTTTGGTCCTGGGAGGAAGGACGCTTGGAGGATAAGACAATGGAAGAGGTCAAGGGGCCCTGAGGCCGGGGTATTGGCGGGGTCAACCATGTGGATCCTGACCTCAGAGTGCTGACGTACTGTCAGACAGGAGAGTGACCCACAGAGAGGCCCAACAAGGATGGCCAAGGAGAGCACGGCCGTGCTCTCACGGGCTTCTGCAGCGCTGGCCACGACGGCCACTTCCCACCACAAGCCGTCTCCTTCTGCAGCACTGCCCGTGTGAGTCCGCAGCGGTTCTCCCACTCAGCCTGCCCCTCGCCCTTTGCCCGCCTTCACCTGTGCTCTCTTCTCAGTAGGACCTCGTTGAGGTCTCACCCAATAGCCTAGAATAAAAACAGCCGTTTCCAGAGCTGTGCGTGAGGAGCCGGGGCGGTGGCGGGAGGGGAGACCCGAAGTATCGATGGAGCGCTGCTGTGTGAGGCGGTGTTTCCTGGGCTTTCGTCTTCATCCGGCCTGGGGAGGTGCCAGTTCTGCACAGCAGGGGCTACGGCTCAGAAAGGCGGAGTCATCTGTCCAAGATCAGGGGGTCTGAATGTAGGTCTCTGCCCCCAAAGTTTGTGCCCTTTTACTCAGCTCTGTCCCAGCGTCCTCCACCAGAGCCCTCCACAAATGGAGCAGCCAGACATCTGGTGCCACCATGCACTTCGGGCGACTTTCCGGTACAGCTTTAAGAAGTCTCAGATTCCAAGTTTTGATGTGCACACTTCTACTCTGCGTCTCACTGGGTGGTCCGGAGGCCACTTCCTTTGGTTGTAAACTGAGGTTGTTTGTTTGGGATTTTTCTTGAGGTGGGCCTGTATCTCTGTACACTTCCCTCTTAGAACTGCTGTTCTGCATCCACAAGGTTTCGAAAAGTCAGGTTTTCATTTTCACTTGTTTCAAGGTGTTTATTTCCTGTTTGATTTTGATTACATTTCTTAAGAAGGTTCATGGCTTATTTAAGTGTTCGATAGGATCTGTAATTTTGGCTTGTGACTTATTGGTCTACACCCACTTCCAGGACTTTTTACGTCAAATACACTCATTTGAAATGGTTCTAGAATATAAATGATTTAGACTCTAGTTTGTATTGAATAATGTGTTACATTTAAATCTGTACTTTTGTTTATCTAAGCTGCATAACTTGCCCTATTTCAAACCCTTTTTTCTCAACAGATAAAATATTTTGATAAAAGAAGAGACTACTTAAAATTTAAAGAAAAATTTGAAGCAGGACAGTTCCAGCCTTCAAAATCAACTGCACAGTCATAGGCTGTTCCTGACCTTTTCAGAAAGGGAGAAGCTGTTCCTCCTGGACATTCAGAGTCGCTCCATTGATTGTGGGACGATAGTGGCTTGAATCACGGCAAACAGCAATACTAACCACTTCTGTACACGTAACTTAATGATTAAAACGGTTGCGTAACAGGAGAATCCATCATTCAGACTATGAAGAATTGAAATAAAATGGTATGAAATATGCTTAGTTTTAATTAGTAAGAAGTCAGTATTTTAAGAAAATATTCAAGACTATAAAATACCTATTTTTTTGGTTGGAGGATGGGAATAGGCAAATATAAGATACTGAAAAAAATAGGTTGTTATGTGTCCTGGGAGTTACCATTTCAATACAGGCACACACACAAAAAATAATAACGATTGAAAGAATGTAAAATAGGTAAAATAATAGACCATCTACAAAAAATTTAGCCAGTATCATACTCAGCGATGACACAGTGAATGTTTTCTTTCCTTCCAAAAATCAGTAAAATAAGGTAAGGATGTCCTCTCTCACTTCCCCTGTTCACCACCTTATTGGCTTCCTAGCTACCTCACTAAGGACAAAAAAGAAGTAAAAAGCATGCAAATTGGGAAGGAAAACTGTCTATTCATAGATGATAGTATTATCTCCAAAGAAACTCCCCAAAAAATCAACAGATAAACTAATAAATGAATCTTAGAAAAGTGGCAGGAAAAAGACCGGATTACAAGAGAAAGTAATTCCCCCCAGTTTGATTTATGGGTTCAACACAATCCCAGTCAAACCTAAAAAGCTTTTTTTGTAGATAAGGACTAGTAACAAACTGATTCTAGAATTTGTATGAAAGGGCAAAGGACCTAAGACAACCAGTGGTTCTGAAAAGGACGAAGCTGGAGGATTCACTCTGATCACTACAGTGATCCAGGTGGAATGGTAGGCGTCAAAAGCACAGGCGCCGAGTTCTGCAGACGGACCAGTCCAGGTGCACACCCACGCAGAGTAAGTGGACCGTGCATGAAGGTGAAGGCAGCTGAACGGAGAAAGAACCATCTTTCCAACACAGTGCTAGAAAAATTGGATGTCGTACACAACAGAATGAACCTTGACATTTCGAAATAAATGAATACCTATCCCCTGAGCGTTCTGAACTTTCCAGGGAGCTGGCTCAGCACCTCGCAGGGCGTGCTCCCCGACGATGAGTGGAGACAGCTGCACGGAGCCCACGGACCCTCCTTCCTGCAGAACCCTTGCGTCCTTGTGCTGCAGGGGGCGGCGGCACAGACGGTAGCTGCCGTGAACTGCCGCACGCTGCAGCACGCTTTTCCAACAAACACTAGTTCCTAGGAAAGATCAGATCTTTCAAAAATAGATGTTTATTTCCACAATTGCTTAAAACATTTTACTGAAGAAGCAATACGATTTAGCTAAAAATGTTTAAAGGGGACAACACAGTAACGTGTTTAAGGCACATGGAAAAGTTTGGCATAAAATTGTAATAAAAAGTGTACAAGTTATCCCAGTAAATTCAGAATCTATTTCATCAGTCCAGATAGTTTCTTTTTTAAAACTGTGTGTCAGTAGCACCAACAGCAGACCTCAGCAGAGGCAGGGCCTCATGTGGGGGCCCCGTGCGCATGGAGCTGCTGCCTGGTGTACTCCCAGATCAGCAGTGCCCCACTCACGTGGACGTTGAGCGAGCGGATGATGCCCTGCTGAGGAATTTCCACGCAGACGTCCAATTGCTGGATCAGGTTTGCTGGGATTCCCTCGCGTTCATTTCTGATGAAAAATGGGAAAAGAAAGGTTACTCGCAGTGAGTAGTATTTTTCTCAGGTATTCTGAATGTTACTGGAAAAGACAGGTTAACAAAATAAAGTAATTCTAAATTACCAGGAAAATAAGAGGATGAAAAAGGTGTATGGGTCAGTTCTCTGTTCACCTGACCATCCCAAACGGGTAAAGTAAATGAAAAGTAGGGGGCTTTCTGTGAACATTACAAGTCAAAGGTCAAGTGCAGGTGTAAATAGGGGTCGTACTGGGAGTCCAGGTAAACTAAGGTTTCTGAAACATCTAGTGTGGGACTGAGGGGAGCTGCTGCCCTCAGAGAGCCACGCACCCCAGCAGGAGCAGGGACTTCACAGGGAAGCGGTACTGGGTCAGGTCGGCGCTCCGGGCCGTCTGCTCCACGCCGACGACCGTGTAGCCGTGTGCTTTCTTCTGCCGCAGGTACTCCGCCAGCTGCGGCGGCTTTACCTGCAGCGTTTGAAAAGAGCAGGAGGTTAAACCATTCAGCTATAGACCTGCTTGGAATAAAAGCAGAGCTTTAAAAAAAGCTTTTATTAAACTAAGTTGTTTAAAAAGTCTTTTTAAAAAAGGAAAGGGCAGAAATACACATCGTAAACAACTCCCCCAACATCATAGAAATTTATAGAAGTTATTCCTACGTCAACAGTGAGTTGCGGCAGAACACATTTTACTTACTGAAAAGAATTCTACATTATTGATCTCAAAATACAACCACGTGAAAGATACTAAAGGAATGGAGACCAGGATTGGGCTATATTTTACTTTTATTTTTGAACTTTTAAAGGCTAGACCACTGTAAATTGCTGCAAGTGAACTGCTACAGGAGGATGGAGAACTACAGTTTGGCAAAAAGAAAAAATTTTTTTAGTAACATCACTTTGCACGCACCTCCACTAGAGGAAGCCACTGCTCCGCTGAGACACTGAGGTGCTGGAACTGCTTGTCGTGGACGCACTGGAGGTTGCCGACGACCAGCTCCGAGGCCCCGAAGACCTCGCAGGTGCGGCACAGCCCTGCGCAGAACAAGCTGCAGTCACTGTCCCCAGCACTTGGCTGCGCGCGTTCCGTCCCGCACATCCCTCTGGGGCGCCCAGGGACGGTTCCACGTGGAGACAGGCAGACGTGGCGGGGCACTGACTGACGGACACTTCCGCGATCAAAGATTTTAGGCAAGCCCCCGAACGCTACAGTTTTACCTCCTAAATTGGTTGGCTTATCAATGAGCGAGGCCACTACAATCAGTCTGCCAGTGGACTTCCCCAGCTTGGAAGCACGGTCCTGAAACACCAGCTCCAAGTCTAAATCGGAAACGTTATTCTTCCACGGGATTATCTTCTTCTGCACGTCAATCCACTCGGGCTGGTGGTCTGCCTCGCCTGAGTGAGAACCTGGGAAGGAAAACAGTAATCCTGAATATAAACCAATCTCTCTCTCACATACTATATTTACTTCACATAAATATATTTTAGAAGTTTAAAATGATGGGATCAGATTTATTAAACTTGACTTGGTTACGTACTGGCTGGGGACTGCCATTTTCAAACTGAGTTTTTAAGTTTTCAAATTCAACTCTGCTAACCAATATATTACATCTCATTAAAAACATCAGATACTTAGACACACTTTTTTTTTTTTTACATTTTATTATCTCCAAAATTAGGAAGCATCTTAGAATTCATTGAGTGCCATAGTTTGCTAGTATTTTTTCTTAGAGGTAAAAAAATAATGTGTATCTTACAAACAATAGTGCATTAAATTAGAATTTTGTGCAGAAATATATTCCTGAAAACAATATAAATAGTCTCTATCTTAAATTACAAGTACTCAGGGGGAACATTTCTCTTACCCAGTCCCGGGAGCACCAGAGCATTACCGACCTGTCTGACCACACCGCTGTCTCCAGCACAGAGCGCGGCCTCTCCCTGCTCCAGGCTGGTGACTGCACAACCCAGGAGCACGTGGCCACTGGGGTTGGAAGACACACTGAGAACTACACTGGAGCACTGCAGGGAGGGCATGCACACCCGGGTGGGGTGAGTGCTGGTATGCAAAGCAGAGTGGGGCGGCGGACTCTGCGTGATGGTGATGAATGAATTCCACAGTGGGCGCCAGTAAAGGGCTCAGGAAGGGTGATAACAGAAGTGGTTTTGAGTTTTAGAGAAATCCCTCCTAAAACAACAGGGTCGTAAATTGGGGCTGGAAAGCCATTAAGAGGCTCTTGCACTAGTCCAGGCAAAGATGGAGACAGGCCAAATGAAGTCACTGCAGGAGGGGTGGCAGGAGGAGTAGCCAGATCAGCACGTACTGGATGGGTGTGTCAAGAGAACACAGGAAAGGAACGGCCTCTGTGTGACGGTACAGAGGAGGCAAGTTTGACAGAAAGGTGAATGCAGTTTGGACGTGCTGAGCTCCAGGGGCTTGTGGGGTGCCCAGGAGGCCCAGGGGAGAGGCCAGGCTGAGAAAGACCTGAAAGTTGGGGTGGCACCGGTGGTGGTTTCAAGCTGTGGAGATTAAACAAGGAAACCGGGCCGATGGAACATTAAGGAGACACCGACAGCAAGGGCGAGCAGACAGACCGAACCATGGTGCCCTGCTCTTTACCAAAACACAAATGGAACAGAAAGACCCCTTCAGCTTCTTCCCCATCCCACTGGCAGGGCTCAGCCTGCCTGTCCGCACATGCTGTCCACCCCTGTCCCTCCCAGGCTCTGCTCACCACCCCCTCAGGCTGGCCCCACCACACTGAGGCAAGGGCTCTTGCCGCTGTCTTTTGTCCCAACCTCCATGGGTGCTGCTCTGTTTGGGGGGGCTCCTCCCCCAAGTCTCTGCTTGACTTGCTCTCACTGCACTTCGGTCTCAGCTCAGTGGCAGCTCCTTACGAAGGTCGTCTTCGGCCTGGCACTAGCTCTCTGACCTGCTTGCTTGCTTTATCACAGCTTGTTTTACTACCTGACACTAGGTTACGTACTGGCTGGGGGCTGTCTCTCCTTGGGAATGTAAGCTCCGTGAGCGCAGGACTTTGGTCTGTGTCTAGCACACAGGAGGGCATCCATCAGCATTTGCTGAGTGAATAAATTTAAGGTATACGAGGTCCATCCAGGAAAAGTCTTGCCATTGTTAATATAACAAAAACAGTTTGTGCAACATCCATGTAACCTGGCAGCCAGGGAGAATGGACTGGAATGCGCACGTGTGAACAATGACGACTTCACTGTACCAATCAGTGCGGGAGGTAGACACCATTAAGTGAGCATGTGCACTGTGTGGCTGTCACATTCAAAATGAGTGAGTAGAGCAACAAAGCTACATCAAATTTTGCATTAAGCTTCAACATTCCTTCGCAGAACCTATTCGGATGATTCAGAAGGCCACAGCTGGGGGCAACTGGTTATTGGCAGTTTCACCATGAAAATGCACCTGCTCATGCATCACATCTCGTGCAGTTTTTCTGGTGAAACATCAAATCACCCAGGTGACTCAGTCCCCCTACAGCCCAGACTTGATGCCCTGCAACTTCTGGGTTTTCCCCAAACCAAAATCACCTTTGAAAGGGAAGATATTTCAGACTGTTGATGAAATTCAGGAAAATATGATGGGGAGCTGATGGCAACTGGGAGAACTGTGTGAGGTCCCAAGGTGCCTACTTTGAAGGGGACTGAGGCATCATTGTCCTGTGTACAATGTTCCTTGTATCTTGTATCTTTTCAATAAATGTCTCTATTTTTCATAGTACATGGCTGGATACCTTCTGGACAGACCTCATATGTATTTAAATGCATTAGAGAACCATCTAGAGTATTTGATAAAAAATGAGCTTTCTGAAAACTCTCCTCCAGACACTGAATTAAGAAATCTAAGATGGGACCCAGGAGTCTGCCCTTTTAACAAACTGTCTAAGGGATCCCGATTACAATTTTAGAGAAATTATAAGGCACAAGTCGGGGGATGAGAAGCCAGGTTGAGGAAGAAAATCAGGAGAAAGTGAAACCAGCCAACCAGGGTTACACAGAGGTCACATATGATGAGCGAACCACATTCTGATTTTCTGAAAAGAAGTTCCCGTGACGGTCATGCGTTAGGGAGTCAGAATAAGAACAAATTGTGACAGTGACGAGGACCTGGACTATGGCTACACAATTATTAAGATCAGTTGTGATTTTAACAATGGGTGGGGACTTAATAATTGGATTTATTTAGGCCCCTGGCGGGGAAGGGAGGAGGAGAGCAGCGGGGAAAGGAAGGTGCTAGGGAAGCTGGAGGAAGCAAGGGTAGCAGGTGAAGTGACGTCCAGCCACAAAGGAGGGATTCGAGTCACCATCTCTGCTTCATTCCTAAATGGGACTAGAAATGTCATAATTTGCCACTAGTTTTATATAATGAAGCAGATCAGGCTCTCTTGGCTCTTTATGGCAAAGCCAACGATCACCTAAAAGTACTAGTCAAAGTCACACCACATTTTTCCACTGTCTCCTCCCGAAGTGGAGGAGCAGAGTTCACTGCGTCAAAGAAAGCGTGGTGTTACCAACCACCTGTTCTAAGTGACTTAAATCAATAAGCCTAAGCACGTCAACAGTGGGGAAAATAAAACAAAACTTCCTCTTACCTGTGTCCTGCTGAGCCCAGTCACCTGGTCTCAGTTCACGGAGCTGAGTCGGACAGAGGTAGCCCTGAAGCCCAGCAGCTGGAGGAAGGTCAGTGAACCTGGTGAATTTGTCTATGGCGATCCACTCGTCCTCAACAAGGCCCGAGAGGCGTGGAAGGATGTAAAATATGGTCTGGAAAGAAAATCGTAAAATCTAAATTTTTCCCCTTAAGAATAACAGAAATGCATATTCAAAGCACAACTTATTATTATTACTAATGTAGTTTCACAAACTATATCTGATCAAATTGCATACTTCCTATCTTGTAGCAACTGTCTACATAAACGTACCGTCTTTTCTAAGAAACCAGGGAGGGGCTTAACGTAGGAGACCCTCGGGCGCCGGCAGCTCTGCCCTCTGCTGCCCCCACGAGGAACAAACCACCGTGCTCTCGCGAAGGCACATGGGTTTGGAAATGCCGAGGCCGGGCTGCATTTGGAAAGATGCTACTTAATGATCACCACTTCTCCATAAGCACTCAAGCTCCAGCTCTTTTGATGCCATATCTTCACTTGAAGTTGAAGCCATTTAACCTTTCTTGGACTCAACTTCCTCACTTGTAAAGTGTGGATAAGGTCAGGTCAAAACAGCACATGAAGAAAGGTGTTTGGTAGACTGCACAATAAACAATAACTATGTAGTCATCACATAAACAATCCTTTCTTACCTATGAGAACTGAGACCAAAAACATCTCCAAAGGTGAGCAGGCACGTAAGAAGCAGAAGCACAAGTAACAAGAGATTTTAAAATGAAACAAATGTAGAACAACATGCAAGTCTCCATATAAGTCTTTAGAATGAATATGAATGAATACGGTTTCTTCATGCAATATTTGTGTAAATTTAAACCAGCATGATTGCAACTAGGTCTTTAAATAGGTACTAATATAGCTACACATGCATAAAAGACAGAATTCTTAGGCAGCGTTGATTTCATTGACATATGTACTTGTGATTCATGTGACAAACGAAGAATAAAATAGGCACGACGTGAGAGCAAGGCCAAGGCCGGGAAAGAGGAAAGCGAGGGACTTGCTCCTGCTGGAGGACGGGACAGAAAGGCTGACTAACACTGGGGTCACTACAGGTCCCTTCGGAGAGATGCCGGACAGCGCGCTCTGGGCACCAAGGGGCACGGAACAGAGCAGGTTAAAGTACCCGAGAAATCCTAAACTGGGTGAAATGTTTGAGATGAAGGAACAGAAAGTACAGAGTAATAATGTTCTATGATGAGTGTCTCACGATATACAGGTCCGTATTTTTTAAAGATCAGCTTATTATTAATCCACCCAAATAGTTCACTTGTGCACGGTAGCAAAAGATACTGATACTTCCAAGTTCTTTAGGAAAAAAAACAAGGTCAAGTATTTTAACTCAAAGGGAGAAAGTAATACAATTTCTACAAATTTTAGTCATTTAGATATGAAGTTAACTGACTTATATGCTAGTTGTAATAATCATTTTTATCATTCTTAAAATTACATAAGCACAGTCGGTAAGTGGTGTATCATTTGCTATACAGTTTCAGTCACCCAAGAACCTAGAAAGGCAATTAACAAAAAAGTGGATCTTTTTGTTTTTTCGTTAACAATGAGCTTCATTACAACAAAATCTCACCTGCACAAATGTTCTCACTCATTTCCTTTTAATGTCAGAACAGATCTCTGTACAGTTAAACATTCCCCCTTCCAGTGTTTACAAGCCCGACCCTGCCTGAGAAACAGAGAGTGAAAGTGACTAGCCAGTTGTCACTGAACAAGAGTGAAATGCAAGCAAGTCATCTGCATGAAGTGACACAAACTTGACAGTGTTAAGGTAGAGTCTGCAAGGGGAAAGCAAGGGGAAAGTTAGGCTAATCATAACCCTTCCATGACTGTGGCAAGAGGGGAGTGTCAGATTAACCACGCAGGAGAGAAGGTACGTGCCGTCGTCTCTGCTCACCTCCAGACAGTAATCCTCAAGTGGGTGAAATGTTGCAAAAAAGAAATGGTCTTGGATGCGTTGCCAGTTCTTCTTGGCATTCCTAAGGATTGAAGATACAGTATGAGGTACAGACAAGGGGGAAGGGTCAGCTATCTTACAGAGGTGCTGTAGAATTTAGAACAAATGGAACATACTGTGAATTTTATCCTAAGGTTTGTACACCCATATCTCCAAGATCAACCTACT
This sequence comes from Micronycteris hirsuta, assembly GCA_004026765.1. Taxonomy (NCBI): domain Eukaryota; kingdom Metazoa; phylum Chordata; class Mammalia; order Chiroptera; family Phyllostomidae; genus Micronycteris; species Micronycteris hirsuta. The sequence continues at coordinate 23,943 of PVJI01017341.1, forward strand.
TTAAAAACTGACACTACATTGGATCTTTTAAAGTGAAACACAGAAACAGACAACTCAAAGTCATACAACAAATCACGATCAGCAAGTATGGGGCCCAGGACGGTACTTGGTGCACGGGGGCCGACTCAGCAGGCTGTGTGGAGGCCCGGGCTGCAGCGAACCTGCTGGTCCACGGGCCGCGAGGGGACAACACGGAACAGCTACCAGACGGACTGCGGAAGGGCTGGGGAAAGGCATTCCAAACGGGGACTCTGCAAGAACGCTGGGCTGGAACCCTTAGGTCTCTGGCAGGAGAGGCTTTTTCATAAACCAAACAAATTTAATGTGAGCAGGTCTTGAATTTATAACCCATCTGTCATGTTTAAAAAGGCAAAAGAGGTGAGGATAAAAATACTACAACATGCCCGGCAGGTTTCAGTTTAAATTCACAATCAGTACGCCAGAAGTGCGGGAGCAATCTCAGACGTCTTCCGGCAAGGCCACACCCCCCAGGCCAGAGCATATTCAGTCCCCAGAGTGCCCAGCCCCTCACCACGGCCTGACAGCAGAGCAGAGGGCCATGCCTCCCACCTCTCAGGGTGAGGGACAGAGACCTGCCCCCTCCCTCCGCACCTGTCCTCTTTTCCTTTGCTCTCAAGAGTCTCCTGAAAGGACAGCACCCCTGGGTGTGCTCTAGATCCCCACCTGGGACTCTGCTCCATGCCCCACCTTCTGAAGTTTCCTGTCTTCTCTAGCCTTTCCTCCAGCCCACAGCGCCCAGTGGCAGGGACTCGGGAGGTCACCGAGGCACAAGCATACATGGGAAGAGCTGATGAAGAGACCCAGTTTCTGGGAGGAACGTCTTTGGGGGTGTGGGGGGGAGAGGAAGGCGGGGCAGCAGGCGGGCTTGTCTCCAGGGCACCTGTCTGCCCTGCTCAGCTCCGACGCCTATTTAAACACTAAGCTCATCAAAAATAAAACAGAAGCCCTCGTCTGACTGCATACCCACCACCAATGACTGTTCTCCCTGCACTTTACAGAGAAGTGGCTCAAGAATTTTTATACACAACTTGGCAGTGCTCTACTTTCCTCATCGCCCATTTTTTAAAAAATTGAAGACATAAAGTATTTCAAACGTTCAAGTAAAGAAAAAGACACCAATGAACCTGTCATGGGATTGAACATCCGCTTTGCCTCGTTTTAATTTGGTCCTGTCCCCCATGGGCACCACTGAAAGGGCCCCAGGTCCTGCGGGGCCGTTGGGCTCTCACCCCTCCTCCCCGCACGCCTGTGGGTGACTCCGCACTCACCCAGCTCACAGCTCCGCCCACGCTCCTGCGGCCCCTGGTCGCTCCTCACACTTTCCAAGTTACAAAAGCAAACTGGGTGATGTCACTGTGGAGCGTGAACTCAAAGGGCTTCCCCCTTCACTCCACAGAAGGCTCACGTGGCCCTCCCCGCCCCCCAGTCACCCTCTCTGTCACCTGGGAGCACAGCCACATTTCCCGCCCCCATGATCGCTAACACTCTCTTCGGCCCAGAAACATTCCCTCCACAGCGTCTGCCTGCTTCCTGCTTGCCCTGCAGGCTGCAGCTCAAACCGACCAGAGCCAGCAGTCCATGCCTTCCCACCACACCAGGACTTTTCCATTGGAGGACTCGCCACGGTTCAAACCTTTTCTTAACTGGTATGATTATTCATCTGATGTCCGTCTCTGCCCGGCTGAACGCCATGGAGAGAGAAACCACCTGTCGCCTGCCGCTGACCTCCAGTCCCCTGCCTGTCTCAGAGCCCATGCCGGGGCGCTGGCCGTTCAAAGAGCTGCTGCCCGCCAGGCTCCCCTGCCCTGACTGGTTCTATCTACTACATGGTGCTAAGATCTTAAAAAGAACATGTTGTTTCTCAGAGAGTGTTTTATTGCTTAATAAAAAATATGAGCTGAGCTAATTGTTTACAGGAATCAGAAGACACCCTGGCTGGTGTGGCTCAGTGGACTAAGCGCCGGCCTGTGAACCAAAGGGTTGCCGGTTCGATTCTGTCAGGGCACATGCCTGCACTGTGGGCCAGGTCCCCAGCTGGGGGGTGCCTGAGAGGCAACCACACATTGATGATGTTTCTCTTCCTTTCTCTAAAAATAAATAAAAAAAATATTTTTAAAAGAACAAACTAAACACAGCTACCAAGAATTATGGGCAAGATCAACAACCAACTAAGACAGGCCAACACCAAACAGTAAGTGACGATTTGGTCCCAGAGAAAACTACACACTGACATCCAAACCTGCTCCACAGGAACCCCCTCAAGTCCCCATTCAGAGGGAGGAGTGTATTCTGCAAAAATACAGTTTCACTAAATGTACATCGAAGTGTGGTTAGGAACAGCTTTTGCAGTTTGAGTTTCCTTACTACATACTACAAATGCTATCCCGAAAACTATGAATGTCCAAATCTACTCCTGCAAACAGCTTCAGCCAAGCATTCACGAGATGTAAGAAGTGGTCACTGTGTGCGCCCCCACACACCGATGCAGGAGGAGACATTTCGGGTCACACGATAAAGAGCCGGAGCTCCAGTGGCCAGGACACACCTGGGAAGTCAGGAGTCGTAGGCAATGCCACAGGGAATTACTGATTTGGGTGACTTTGCTGGGACCCGCATTTAAGGCCATTTCCTGCACTATGCATGACGTGCCAGAGCAGCTCACCCTCCCTGCTCGTCACCCCTCATCTCTAACTTGTCCCCCACCTAATGCGCCTCTCCTTCCAGTCCCCTCCCGTCTATCACATGCCACCGTATTTTAGGATGTTTGCTGAACTGGGAATCAATCTCTCCCTTGAACCCTCACACCTCCCTTCCCCACTGATCACCCCAATGCCTCTTTTCAACAACTGCAGCGAAAGGTAAGGTGGGCCCTGACCATTGTGGCTCAGTTGGGTGGGCATCATCCCACAAAGCAAAAGGCCGATTCAATTCCCAGTCAGGGCACATGCCTGGGTTGCGGGTTTGGTCCTTGGTCAGGGCGCGTATGAGAAGCAACTGAATGATATTTCTCTCACATTGATGTTTCTCTGCCTTCCTATATCCCTTCCCTTCCCTCTAAAAATAATTAAATAAAATCTTAGGGGAAAAAAACAGTAGATGGGTAGAGGGCTACAGAGCATGGCCACGGGGGAACCTCGGTCATGATTCACTAGGCAGCCTGTCTGTGCCGTGTGCTAACTTGCTGGTCACAGCAAGGCCGATGCCAACATGCTGCTGGTTTCCCAAGCACTGTTTCGTGTGCCTGACACGCTGCTTCCACCCTCTACCCACTGGCGTCTGTAAGTCAGTGCTGTGAGCACGTGAAGGACAACCGTGTAGTGAATTCTTACCGCCTGGGCCCCTGCAATGAGAATACCTGGCATTCCTGGAGGGTGATAATCAGTACTAATGAGGAAGTAAAACAGCACCACCTTGGAGACAGGCAGGCAGTCCAGACACCAGGACACCCGGGCCTGTGTGTGCGGCGACCTCCCTCAGAAGCAGCTTTATGAGACACTGGGCACACGCCCTCCCACTCCACCCCCAGCAGCCGTGTTTCAGGAGGTCGAGATGGAGCCGCCGACCACCTGAAATGTAACAGCTGCATCACACTAGACCGCGCCAGCTCTGCCTCATCCGTGTGACGTTACAATGAACTGAGATGGGGCGCCTGTGATGGGCCGTGCTCTGCGCCACCGGGGGGACACTGCTGACCACAGGCCCTTACCCTGCCCCTTACCCTGCCCCATGCATGTTTTCCACTTGACTGAGGCTGGATTCGATCACCGGCGTCAGAGCATCCAGGTCTTCCACCTTCCACGCCTTACACATGCCCCAGATTTTCTTCAGCGCCACCAGCGCGTACAGCCGGACGCTGAAGTTGTGACTGAGGCCCCACTGCAGCACGAGGGCCAGGGCCCGCTTCAGGAGGGGCTTCTGGAAAGAGAGGAGGACAGTTCTTCACACGGGCCATTCGACCCCGACCGATGACAGAGGACGAGGGCAGCACTGCTGTCACTGCACTCGCATTAGCGGCGCCCCTCTGGCTCAGGAGGGGCAAGGCCTACGCCAACGTGCTGCTGGTTTCCCAAGCCTCCTGAGCCAGAGGGGCACGGGCATCATGGTCCCCGAGAGAGAGAGAGAAACCGCTGGCGCTGTGCGGTCAGGCACAATGCTGCGGTCATTCCCCACCTCCAGGACCTGGGCCAGGCGGACGGGCTGTGTTCAGGCTGACCACCCTGCGGCCGTGATGTTTGAAAACCACGGCCCCATCCCCAGCTTGTTTTAGGCTGAAAACCTTAGAATCACTCCTCAGGAGCCCTGCTTTCTGTGAAGGTGGAGGCGCTCCCACAGCCAGGGGTCCCTCTCTGTCGGGACTCTGAACCGCGCTGCTGTCCCCATGGCGACCATGCACCCGCAGAGCACCGTGGGGCACCAGGGAATGAGACTGTGGGGAGAAAAGCAACGAAGAGCTAAGCTCCCTGGTCCTTTCTTGTCAGCACACAGCCTGGGGAGGCCATGCAGCGCCAGTCCTGGATTTTAAAATGACACAGCTCAGCCCAGAGCGAAGGGAACTGGCAAGTTAACATGGAGTCGGATGGGCTCAAACGTCTAACACACTGTCAGGCGCCCCCTCGATGTTCCCACGGAGTGACAGCCTACAGGGAGCTTCTGCTGACGGACAGAAGACCACCAGTTTCTCTGGGGACGAACTACAGATGTACACGATCCTCTTTATTACCCTCCTTTATGCGACGTGTCCTCAACATTTACCAAAGGTCACCGCCCTGCCAGCATGCTGAGGACACTGCTGGGACACACGCGCGTGCACACACACACACACACCCCCATCCCACCGTGATGAACGACTTGCACAAATGTCGCCCTCGGCTGCGCCCAGCTGGGGAGGCGGCAGTGCGGAGAGAAAATACGCTCACTGGGCTGGCAGGGAGAGCGGGGAGAAGGCCCGCGGAGCAGCAGAGAATGGTGGCTTCTGAGCGACACGCACTACGTCTGCGCTCTAGTCTAGAAGGCGGAGAGCAGGCAGGCTGACACGTTCACATGTCTCTCTACTACCAGGGCGCAGGCAGAGCCCCTGGGGCCTAGAGCATCACAGACACATAGAGCACAGGACAGACGCTAGCGAGCGAGACCAATGGGCCAGTCACAGCTCCCGCCCCTCAGGGCCTTGCCACCAGCCGCACTCACCTCACTGCCCACCCACCTGGTCTCTGCTCACTTACAGACCGGAGTCTGCGGGTCCTCCCTGCTCCCTCAGGCTTCCCCCAGCAGGACCCCTGCCCCCTCCCCAGCCAGCCTCATGGCTCTCCTCCTTCCTAACCCCCCTCTCCACCCAAGTGCTCACTGGGACCTCCTAACGGGTATTCCCTCCCTAAGGCACAAGAGCAGCTGCACCCCTTGGCCCCGTCCTCAATGTGACTTCCAGACGGTTCCTCCTCCACCGTCCCATTCTGTGCCCAAAGCCATACCCCAGACCTTGTCATAAAACCTCTCTGCTCTTTTCTCTACCATGTTAAAGCCAGGCGCTCCAGTTCCTGACCCGGAGCACCCTCCCCACTCTCCCTGCTGCTGAGCGCTCACGTGTCACTGCAGGGGCTTCATCTAGTCGCGGCCTCCTGCGGCCCAGCGCGCGGATGAAGCCCTTAGCTCCTGGCCTCACTCTCCTAAGACCGTGCTCCCAGCCCTCTGCTGCTCCCTTGTCTCCTCCCCTCCTGCCCTTTAAGTGCTGGTGTCCTCGTTCTCTCAGAGGGCACACTCCCTGAGGGGGGCTGTGTTTGTGTCCCTGGCTCCGACCCACCCACGGTTCCCAGACTGGGCCTCGGCCACTTCTTTCCTTTTAGTTGAACTTGTTCTTGAGCTGACTATAGGCGACAATACAGAGATATCAACAGCACAACAGCACGACCAGGGCACTGATGTGACCAGCCCGCTGGTGTGATTGTGGTTTCCCGGTGTCATTTGCAGTTGTGTGTGTGTATGCACGTGTGCTAGGCTTGTGTTACGCTCCCTACAGCATCACCACATGTGAGTCCGTGTAGCCACCATCACAGTCAGGACACTGCGCAGTCCCCACGCCCGGGCCTGTCCTGGGCCCTTTCTGACCTTACCACCTCCTTCCCCTCCCCCTCCCCCACAGACTGGCAGTCTTTTGAAAAATATTTGAATTTTATTTTTTAACTTTTTGAAAAATATTTGAATTTTAATCTGTCGAGTTTAGCTGCAGAAACAGGACTCAGCTGCTTGGGCAGAAACGGACCTTCCTCACAGAATCTCAGGAAGCACAAAAGAAGCAGATGCTGGGCTCTCAGCGGAGCCACCAGGAGCTATGCCACAGGCCAGCTGCCACCCCTCTCATGATCAAGAGCATCCAGCACTGGCCACGCCGGGCCGGGCCTCCCACCATCCACATAAGCCCAGTGCTGTGCCCGCATCTCTGCCCACAAAGCTTGGACGCCAGGACTGCAGCTGAGCCCACCTCGACTAAACATATCCCCCCACAACCACCTTCCAAAGGCCACTCAGGTGCACGTCACCTGAAGGCCTGGCTGCGGGTGTTGACAAACAGAGGCAGTGGCTCCCCAGCCCCAGCGCGTCCCCAGCGCGTCAGGTGCGCTGCAGGTCCTCCAGCCTCCCCTTCTCGGAGCGCGCGGCACTGCCGTGCTACTCACGGTCAGCAGCCGGCGTCCGTCCACGTCACATAACAGAACTGAAGGAATGCCGTCCAGGTGCCGGGGTACATGCCCCCCTCCCCAATTTCTCACCAGTCTTCAGAACCTCAATCCTCAGTCTGGGCTTTACTCTGCTCTCCTCCATTTTGCTCACGTCCTTCTCCTGTCCCAGGAGCCCAGCCAGGCCAGGTGACATTTAGCTGCCGGGCTCCCACCTTCCCCTTGGCCGTGACAGTGTCCAGAACTCTCCTTGTGACTCACGTCAGGTCTGGGGCACAGAGGTCAGGGACTGTGCAGACTGGCCCCTGACTGGGTTGGGGCAGTGACTTGATGGGGGCCGTGGTGGTGTGGGAGGGGCACCACAGATGTCACCGTCCTCACGTCCCATTGAGGGGACCCACCACCAGTGGGAATGACCACTGTGGCAGGCCCCACCATGTGGTCGCCCCCGACACCTGCCCTCCACTTGCTGGACGCAAGTCCCCAGTGTGGCCCTCACTGGCGGTGGGGTCCCTCCCCGTCCTGGAGGGCGGGGCGCCTGTGTGAATTATTGGAATTCTGCACAGGAGCTTTGCCATCTCTGGTTTATCTGTTCACTGACCCCACCATTTAGCTTTATCAGGATGGACTCACAGACACTTACTTGACACTCTGTGTTGTAATCCAATATTTACTTACTGCGTTGCTCAAGCTGTTTCAGCTTAGCCTTTGGGAACCCATCCCACGTGTGTGTTGTGCGTCTGTATGTGTCTGTGTGTGCATGTGTGTCTGCATGTGTGTGGAAAGCGTCTCCTGACTTCCTGGCACTGTAAGATGCTCCAAGTTTATCTTCTGTATTTTCTGCCCCAGTTCTAGAATCTGCCATTTCTCCAAGGAGCCCCGGTTCCTTCTGAGAGAGAATGGTGTTAGGAACCCAGACCTGGGCGCTGGGTATCTATCACCTGTTACGTGAAGGAAACCCTCAGCCATCCTCGGGTGGGAGGACAGTCCTGTAACCACAGCACCGACCTAGGGCGCCGCCCGGGCTGCCCTGAGTGGTAGGCGGGCCCTGAGCTGCCAGGCCGTCAGGGTCCTGCCCAGCCACAGCGGCGCCTCTTGCACTTGCCGACAGGCTCGCCCACTGAGCGGCCGCGTGACCGCCCACAACCAGGAGCGTCGCAGGTGCCCTTCTCTCTTAATTTCCCGAGCTCACGCAGAACCCTGACCTCTGTCCTGTTGGGCAGCAGGTTAGAAGCTTATCTGACTGCTCAGCAGGGATCGCACACACAGATTAAGTGACAAAGGACACACTGTGAAGAAAATGGAAAGTCTCCCATGACTGTTTCCAAGAAGCCTTTGAGTAAAAACGCATCCATCAAGTAACAGTGGTCTTTACAGACTGGCAATGGAGACTCGCAGCGTGAAAGAGCTGGTCTTCACTTCGGGATCTCAGTTTAGATTTTGTTTTTCCCAGATGTTGAAATTGAGATTATTCTATTCCATTAATCAGCATTCCTTTTTTGGATATTTTGAAAATTTAAATAAACCTAAAATATCTAACACATGGCAAGCACAAAAAGGGCTTAATTGAAAAATACCACATTGTTTATACAAGATCTAACTGGACAGCTCCTACGATGAGCTCATTGTCAGAATGTGTCTAAACGGACCCCGAGCTCTCAACCCCCGCCTCCCACATGCTGCAGCGATCATGCAGTGCGCCTCTCCTCTCGTAGACTGCACGCAAAGTTCTGTCTGCGCATGTTTAAAACGGGAAGTAGCATTTAACGTTACTGGATGCTAGAGCTTTCTTGATCTTTCCAGCTCCTGAAACTGACACACTGCCACGGGCTGACAGGCACTGCAGGACGCCATCAACTTTAAGATCACCGAGATCTCGGAGGTTAGCGGTGGCGGGGAGGAGGGTCCGCTTAGACCGATGAGAGAGGCTAACAACTACATTCGACTGTTACTGCTGTTTCAAGACAAGAACACACTGGGAAATTCTAGGAAGCCATTTTCCCATTACTTCACTCTCAACACTAAACTTCTTATTTCACACACCAAGTTTCTCCTAAAGCTTACAGCAGATCTATCTTCTCCACAGACGCAACGATCCAGAATCTACCTGTAAATCTTACTGGCAGGTTTTCCTAAATTCTTCACAGTTGCCACAGTGAGTGACCAGAATTAGCTAGGCTCTCTGCCTACCTAGGAGCCCACTGAAGAGACGGCCGGGAACCTGGGAAGGGCGTGGCCTTCGCACTCACCTGATGGTCATTTACATCCACCGGCAATCACCCAACAGCTCTCAGGACTTCAACCGTAAGTTCCTTTGTACGAGTGTTTGTGAAGTAACTACCCCAGTCAAGGAACAGTGAAATGCAATAGGAGAAGTTCTACTGAAATAATATTTAAATACTTTATAAAATTAATAATAATATCATTAAAAATTGCCCATGAAGGTGTCTGGCTTTGCAGTACGTCCCTCAGTGCTTATGTGTGCAAACTGTAACATCTCACTGTGCGTTCATGTCTGAGTGTGTGTGCACTGGGGGGTAGTGGAAGGGAAAAGGAGAAACTGAAAAAAACATAAGGAATGCCCCACATTTACAAAAATTAATATGAGTATATAACATTCTATTTTGACAGTCAAATAAAGTCTTCTTACAATTTAAACTCACCTTTTCTGGAATATTTTGAGTAATGATGTCAAAATGCGACAAAACTGATAAGAATGTACAAATGCTTGTTTTCAGGTGTTCTTCCCCCTGAAGACAGACAGACAGACAGAACGGTCATTCAAGACTCACCACGGTGCTGCCGGCCCCACGGGGCCCACGAGGGAGGCAGTCCCCCCACCCACAGCCTGGGGGGGATATGGGATTAAACGTGAAGAAAGAAAAGTAACTTCCCAGAGCCAAATGCCAACACACACGACAGCCAGCAGGCACCATGAGGTACTAACCAACCTCCTGTGAGGGGAGGGTTGGGGTCAGAGGGCATCCCTTCAGGAGAGGCAAGGCCAGAAGGATGAGAGGGAATGGCCGGAGGGGAGCAGGGAGGGGAGAGAACAGGTGGAAAGTGAGCAAGACAGAGACACAGAGTGAGTGGAAGGCGAGGGCAGTGACCTGGGGAACTCCAGGGACAGGGCTCACACATCACGTAGGGCCTTGTGGATGACTTGAAAAGCCACGAGGAAAAGCTATGTGAGTGTTCAAGTGAAATTCAGAAACCTTCCCAAAATAGTCATTTGGGATGAAACCCTGACGGATGTCAGACAGACTGGACAGACTGTAGAGAGACGCAGACAGGGCATCTGGGGTGGGGGGTGGGGGTGGGAATGCCCAGCGTGGAAGTCGGACACTCGGGAAGCCCGAGTGTGACCGTGAGGGAGGGTGAGAGCCAGAGGGAGACTTCAGTGTGAGCCCAGAGGACAGAGCACGGGACGTGTGTGTGTTTAGTGGCCCAGCCTCCGTGGCTGCAGTCCGGGAGCCACCAGGCCCCCCCTTTGCTCCTATTTTCCAGCCTGATTCTGGGGCATCCCAGCAGTATCACCATGGCATTCTGGGCCTTCTGCAAGCTGCCGACCGCCTTCTCCCCCACTGCTGGTCCACTCTTTGCCTCAGTGGGCCGAACCTGCTGTATTTCCTTACAGTGAACAACCCTGACTGATGTCCACAGCAAAAGATCTGAAGAGGACTTACAAGGTCTGAGAGCCCTTTGTGAAAGGGGGAGACAAGCGGCTGGATTACTGGGGATACAAGAGGTGGGAGGGCTCTTGAGTCCAAAGTCAGCCCCTCCCACCGGAGAGCTGACCGGACGGATGAGGTTAATGGAGCCGCAGGTCTGAGAAGCACTTCAGGAAAGACTGATGGACTGCTGTTCTTCATTCATGGACATGGAGGGGGGAAGGAAGAGCCAGAAGAGGAAGCTTGGGGTGTGAAAAGGAACGTGCTTCTGCACAAGTGACATGCGAACGCTCCACGCTGACTTTCACGCCTGAGGGTGACGTGGCTCCTGGACTCTGGGAAAATGAAGGTCAACAGGAAGGGGCCGGTGGAGGGAGAGAAATCGTCATCACTTCCGTGTACACGGATGATGCTGACAATGTGAGGAGGGGCTGGAGGTGCTGGGCCAGCAGAGACGGGTTGACAAGCACAGGGAGGGCGTGTAGAAAGAGGAGCTCAGGGCTGAACAAAGATGCGTAAGATAAAAACCAAGACAGAAAGCAACGGTGAGAGGGCCAGAGACAGCCGGCGTCACCGCGGTGACAGACAGCTGGGGGGCAGCTGCTGGGGGGCGCGGCAAGTGAAGCCGCAGGAGAAGGGCCCTCTGCTCGGCTGCTGCCCAGGGAGCCCTCCGAGGGCACGCTCTGAAAACGCCGCAGACCCCAGGGGTGGCAGCAGAGCAAGAGAGGAAGGCAAAGACCACTCGTTCTCACAGTTTAATTGTGCAGGAACAGACACAGCCTGTGGCTGGAAGGAGGATATGCACAAAGCAGAAGGTCACAAAGGGAGCATGAACTTGGGACCACCCGGCTAGTGTTTAGAAACAATTTGTCATTTGTCAGGAAGCCTGCATTGTAAACCCTATCACTAATTTTGTTAGCAACCCCTGAAAAATGATTTCAAGACACAAGAACTGCTGGGGAGGGCGGGCCCGGGGTGTGGGTGAGGCACAGGCAAGAGAAGAACGGGAAGGAACTGAGGTCTGTTTTCAGCTGGGTCATAGGGGTGCCCTCCCAGTCCCTCCACTTTGGCTGTGTTTGAAATCGCCCTACTAAAAATTTCTTCACAATGTAAAGAATGCACTTAATTCTTTACCATTCATATCTCTACGATCAGACAGACACATTTCTTGGCAAGTGAGACTGTAGAACACACCCATTTCTCTCAACCCCTGATAACAACAGCCGTCTGCACCTTTACTTGTCAGGATGGAAGAGCTCCCAAAACACAGCGGTGCAGCACGCTATGCCGGGCACTTCCGTCTCCTGCATTAATTCAGGTCTTGCAAAACACAACTTACGAGTCAATACACTGGAGACAGGGCAACTGATAATAAAAAACAACTAATTAGAGCTAAACAAATCTCCCAGCACGGCCCACATCTTTCTTCATTTAAAAAAAATATGAAAAATCTTTACTTACATAAGAAAAGCAATCCCAGAACTTCGGAAGAAATTGAGGGAACTTATGAAGGATCAATATAATGATCCATTCTATATAATACTTTATGGATGCCTGATTATTGATGAAGCCA
>PVJI01017342.1:0-35790 GCA_004026765.1 Micronycteris hirsuta
CTATTGGTTCCCTGCAGATCTCTCCTCATTTGTTCAAGCAATTTCAATTAATTTTTTGTCAAATTCTGTGAGCATCCTGATTACTAGGGTTTTGAACTGTGCATCTGAAAGGTTGTCTATCTCTTGGTCGGTTAGTTCTGGAGCTTTGATCTGTTCCTTTCTTTGGGCCATTTTTTTTTTCCCTCAGTGAGCCTGTTACTGTAAGGAGGGCGGAGCCTTGGGGTTCACCTGGGCAGGGAAACTCACGGTAGTTGTGCTGTGACGTAGCCTGTGGGGGCGGGACAATGGCGCCTGCTCTGCTCTCTGCACCCACACCACCTCCTGCAAGCAATTTGAGCCCCTTTGCGCTGGCTCCGGGGGTCACTCTGGGGTAGGTGGACAGGCCGCACAGCTCCAATCCCCCGTGGGTCTCCCCAGTGAACTCTCCTGTGAGGCTGGGAGTTCCTCCCGCCGACGACTCCCCCCCACAGGTGCTCTCACTCTGCGTGGATGGGTTGCGCCCTGCTTTCTCTCCTGGTTTGTCTGCCCGTGAATGCAGACCTGCCCGGTCCACCAGTCTCGGCCACACTGGGTCCGGATGAGCCGGGCGCTGGCCGCGCTTTGGTCAGGCACCCCCGCCTCGGTGTGCTGCAGCCCCGCGGGAACCGCCCTCTAACCGCGGTCCTGCCATCTGCTCACCAGCTCGCCGAGGAGTTACCGATCGCTCTCCCTCCGCCCTGCTCCTCCCAGCTCACCAGACTGGATGAATGTATCTTCTTTAATTCCTTGGTTGTCAGACTTCCTCTCAATTCGATTTTCTGTCAGATCTGGCTGTTTTTGTTTAGATAAATTTCTGGTTTTTTCCTTGTTTGTCTATGCAAGGAGGCACAGCGCATTCACCTATGCCGCCATCTTGTCTGAAGTCAGCAAGTTATATAATGTTTAATCATTGGGTTGTACACCTAAAACCGATATATTGTATATTAACTGTAACTGAAAAATAAAAAAAGTCAAAATAGAGTTTCTGGTCAAGATGGAGGAGTAGATAAACATGCCTCACAACCTTGCACAACCACAGTAAAAATTACAACGAAAGTACAAAACAACTATCACCCAGAATCACCAGATAATTGAGCTGCATGGAAGACTAACAACCAAGCAATTAAAAAAGCTACATTCATCCAGAAAAGTAGGAGGGGTGGAGAGGTAGAGAAGTGGAGTTGCATAATGAGCGCAACCATGTACGGTATGTAAAAATCTAGGGGGGATACTTTGGATTAAGGGATCCCAACTGCACACCAGACCATCCAGCCCAGCATTCTAGTGCCAGGAAGATAATTCCCATTAACTTCTGGATGTAAAAACCAGTGGGTGTTGGGGTGGTGAAAGAAACTACGGGATTCTCAGGTGCCCTCTCTTAAAGGGCCCACAACGGACTTAGGACTTATACACACTCATTCCCTCTGGACTCCATCACCAGGGCAGCGGCTGTAAGGGTACCAATGGTATATGGAGAGAAACTGAAGTGTCTGGCATCAGGGCAAGTGCTGGGGGACAGCTCCCTCCTGGACAAAACTTTAGAGACCAGGCAGTGACCATTGTCCCTTTTATTAAATTTTAACTTAATTTATTTTTTTATTTTTTATATTTTACTTATTTTTAGAGAGAGGAGAAGGGAAGAAGAAAGAGAGGGAGAGAAATATCAATGTGTTGTTGCCTCTCTTGTGCCCCTTGCTGGGGACCTGACCCACAACCCAGGCATGTGCCCTGACTGGGAATCGAACCAGCGACCCCTTGGTTTGCAGGCTCATGCTCAATTCACTGAGTTACAAAGCCAGGGCCATTGTCCCTTTTCTAAGCCCTCCCCCACACAGAGCCACAGAGTGGCAACATCATATCTGAGACTCCAATAATGGGATGCCCACTTTGGACATTACCTAAGGCTCTGCCCTACCCAGCTTATGGGCATGCTTCTGTACAATAGGCCACACTACCAAGATAGGGAGTCAAAGTAGCTCTACCCAATACATAGAAATAAACAAAGGGAGGTGGCCAAAATTAGGAGACAAAGAAATATGGCCAAGATGAAAGAATAGAACAAAACTCCAGAAAAATAACTAAACAAAATGGAGATAAGCAAACTATCCAATGCAGAGTTCAAAACTCTGGTTATTGGGATGCTCAAGGAACTCGCTGGGTACTTTAACAGCATAAAGAAGATCCAGACAGAAATAAAGGTTACACTGAGTGAAATAAAGAAAAATTTACAGGGAATCAAGAGTGGAGTATGTGGAGCCAAGAATCAAATCAATGATTTGGAACACAAGGAGACAAAACATTCAATCAGAACATCAAGAAGAAAAAAAAAAGAATCTAAAAAATGAGGATAGGCTAAGGAGCCTCTAGGACATCAAATGTACCAACATTTGAATCATAGGGGTGCTGGAGGAGAAATGAAAAAGCAAGAAATTGAAAACTTATTTGAAAAAATAATGAAAGAAAGGTCCCCTAATTTGGTGAAGGAAATAGACATAAAAGTCCAGGAAGCAAAGAGAGTCCCAACCAACATGGACACAAAGAGGACCACACCAAGACACATCATAATTAAAATGCCAAAGCTTAAAGATAAAGAGAGAATCTTAAAAGCAGCAAGAGAAAAGCAGAGAGTTTCCTACAAAGGAGTTCCCATAAGACTGTCAGATGATTTCTCAATAGAAACTTTGTAGGCTAGAAGTGACTGGCAAGAAGTATTCAAAGAGATGAAAAGCAGGGACCTACAACCTAACAAAGCTATCATTTAGAATGGGAAGGCAGATAAAGTGCTTCCAAGAAAAGAAAGGTAAAGAGTTCATCATCACCAAGTCATTATTAAATTAAATGTTAAAGAGACTTATTTAAGAAAAAGATCAAAACTATGAACATCGAAAAGGCAATAAATTCACAACAATTAAATCTAAAAACCAAACTAAGCAAGCAAGCAAACAGAACAGAAACAGAATCATAAATATGGAGGTCATTTGGAGGGTTATCAGTTGGGAAGGGGGAGGGGGAGAATGGGGAAAACATGCAGGGATTAAGAAGTACAAATTGATAGGGATGGCTGGGGTCGGGGAGTGTCGGGGAGAAAATAGTGACAACTGTACTTGAACAACAATTGAAAAAAGAGAAAGAGAAAAGAAGTACAAATTGGTAGGTACAGAATAGTCAGGGCAATATTAAGAACAGTATAGGAAATGGAGAAGCCAAAGAACTTACATGCATGACCCATGGACATGGACTAAGGGGTGAGGGTTGCCAGAGGAAATGGAAGGTACCCAGTGGAGGGGTGCAAACGGAAAAAATTGCGAGCAACTGTAATAGCATTATCAATAAAATATATTAAAATGAATAAATATCATTAAAAAGAAGAAAAACATTTTGATAAAAACCCTAGGGCTTCTTGGGGAAATGGCTAATGAACTAGGGAAGGAAACGATAATGACAAGCCCAGAATATCTTACCATATTAGAAAGCAATTCAAGCATCAAGACGAATCGCAGCTAAAATGGCCATGAAGGGTGTGGCTCAGTTGTTCGGGCATTGCTCCACAAAGCGAAAGGCTGCGGTTCCAGTCTAGGTTAGGACACGTGCTCGGGGGGCGTGTTCAGTCCATAGTCAGGGCATGTATGAAGGGCAACCAATGGACGTTTCTCTCTCACATCGATGGTTTTCTCCCTCCCTTCCCCTCTCTCTAAAAATAAATAAATAAAATCTTTGAGACAATAATAGCTACCATGGAATGAAATATGTTTAAACCCATGAGTTTATAATGATGCTAGACAAACAAATATTATTGATCATCTCAGGAAACCAAACCATTTTTCTGAAAAATGAAAAGAATCAAGCATTTATTTTGCCTTTCCTGCATAAATTAATTCTACCTCAGGACACTCAAATTGTTGATGAGGGGAAGTTTCTCTTGATAGTTTCAACTAATAAATGAACAGGTGATAGAAATAGAATACGATCATTTTGCAACCCTCTAATGAATGTAATGGGTATAGACAATGATCATCAATGGGCTGCTAACATTGCAGAGACAACCAGATGTTTTGCACCCCCTAGTGGAAGTTTACCATTTATAAAGTATTCTTGATAAACAAGCAAACCTGACTCCAATACGGTAGTCTTTAGCAACTGTCTATTTTAATTTAAATTTAAATTAATCTATTTGCACTGTCCAGTATGGTAGACACTAGCCATTTGTGGCTATGTAAATTTAAATTGAAACAAAATAATTCAGTCCCTCGGTTACAATGGTGCAACGTTCCATCATCACAGAAAGTCTTACTGGACAGGGCTGAAAATCCAAGTACTAGTTTGCAAGAAGTAGAGGAAACAGACAAACACGAGTCACACAGTGTGAGGAATCAATCACCAAATCCAGGATGTGGGAAACTCTGTGGGATGAATGACCCAGTTCTTTCAACCAATAAATTACAAGGGGAAAAAAGGAAACAAATAGTTTAAAAGAAACTTAAGAAAAACATCAACCACATGTAAAGTGTGGACCTCATTTTGATCCTGATGACAAAACTCTGAAAAATTATTAATGAGGCAGTTGGGGAAATGATATTATGGTTATATCTAATAAAAGACCCCTTATCTTTTAGAGATATATCCTCAAATCCTCATACTTTTACAGAAGAATGTAGACGGACATCTAGATTGAACTTGAAAGTAATCCAGTAGGGAGAGAAAGTAGATACAAGCATAAATGGCTTAAGATTTGCCAAATATTGATAACTCTTGAAGCTGGAGATTCCATTAAATTAGTCTCTATTTTTCTGGATATGTCTTAAGTTTTACATAAGAAATAGTTCTTTTTAAATGACCAGTTTATCTTTTAGATTTGTATAGCTGGTCTGAAACCGTTTGGTATTTTCTGCTGTTATACCTTGTTTATTCTCCAGGTCGGAAGGCAAGGAGTGTAGAAGTGCTGGCATTGCATTGCGCTGTTTTGTTCTTTCACTGGTTCTCTCACACTCTGACAAGTTTCCTATTCCCGTCGTGTTATCTTTGAAACAACTTAGGTGGGTGTCCAGCAGCCATCTGACATTCAGTGTACACGGCGAATGACCGTGTTGTCCAAAGAACCGTGAAAGGTGGTCGCACACGGACGCATCAAATACAGTTCTTGACTTTAGGGCGCTTACACTGTCTTGGGGAGGTGACCACACAATTCACAATAAATAAATTATAATAAAGTAGGCACAAAGTTTGAGAAGCTTGAAGAAGGGATTGGCACGTTATATCTCGGGATGGAATTGAAGAAAGGCTTCATAAAGAAGGTGGACTTTGCGCAGCGTTTTGAAAGAATGAAAACGTGCTTTCCAGGTGGGCGACTTGCGCAAAGACAGGCCGGCCTGGAAGAGCGCGGCGTGTTTGCGGGGCTCCGCCGCTCTGGAGGTGTCTGTTAGTAAAATTCCTGTGTATCTCAAACAATTACGGTCTCATTAACAGGAAACTTCAGTTCAGTTCAATAAACTTTCGGTTCAATTAAATGAATACCTAGCAAAGCAAATGAATAACTGAAAAATATTCTGTCATTTAAGTACTTTCTGTGCTTTTAATACTCTGCCAGAGTCTGTGGAGGGTCTAAAAGAAAAATAGAAAAAACTCTTAAAGGATTTTCTGGTCTTGTTAGACAGGTAGGATTTATATGTGTGGAATAATTACAGAGAGTGATTAGAGAATTCCTGAGGAAGGAAGTAGAGTTTCAAAGAGACTTAGGGGGAAAAAAGAAGTAGGCCAGGGTTTTGTTCTAAGCTATTTCTGTTGGTAATGACAGCTAACACAGGGCTCCAGAGTAGGTCAGGCCATGTGTGGTACACTTCCGCATACTATCTCATTTAAGTGCATGCTAAAAAGCAGAAAAAATCGAGATCCCAGTGACATACAATGAATATTTTTCTTCCACATTTTCACTATAGCTACTGGTAACCTTATTGGTCTTTAGGTTTACGTGCACCCTTGCATGGGGGGTGGGGAGTGTGGAGAGGCTAGAAGGGTGTATTGGGGGTCAGACTGACCCAAGGAAGTCTTTGACCTGCCTTATGGTGAGACTTGGCATGAACAGATGAGCTGAACCAATGTGATTCCTTCTTTAGGCAAACTGAGGTGCAAACACAGAAAGAAACGGCTAGCTGGAAGAGGAGAAAAGGGAGTGAATGCATGAAGAGCAAGAAGCTGAATCATATTAATGGCTAAACACCAGTGAGAAGGCCCTACATGGCTCAACCCAACTACCCACTCTGCTTCTACTAATTATTTGGATTTTTCCAAGGTCTCTTTGCACATTTATCCCTTCATTGCTGGTATGAATTTTAGAGTCTTGGGATGCATATGTGTAAAGATGATTTTCTACCTCAACTGTTGTCTTTGGTTTCAACTCAGTCTCTTTTGGTACCTACACATCAGATGTGGAATTCTCCCTTCCCCCTTCCCCTTCCTTTCTCCCTGTAGAGATAAAAATTCCCACATGGGGAGAAGGGGGCATGTTCACAGACTCCCGGGATCAAGAGGGGGCTCTGGTCTGATTAGTGTGCACTGTCCCCCAGGGGTCCAGGTGGGCCTGAAGGATCTCCTTTCTTTCTGCGTAATCTCTGGCTGGTGGCTCTAAGCCCAACAGCTCTGAGGCTAGCCTGACACTGTGCCTTTTCCTTCTTCCATGGCCTAAGTGGTCACCTCCACTTTCTTTTGGATGATCAGAGACTCTTGGGTATGTTCCCCCATGCAGGAGTTCACTAAATGAGAGAGGATGCCTGATCTAGTCATAGAAAATCTAGAATCTGCCCGGACCCCTCCCCCAGCCATCACAGTCTGCTCAGGAACGGTGTTGGAAGCAGCACTTCTCTACAAGGCTTGCAACTTGGGGGCCAGGCATAGCCCTTCTGTCCATGGAGCCCCCCAATATTAGCTTTCATTTACCAATCTGTACTCTGCCACACCGGAGTTGGCCCGTGTCGCATGAAACCCAAGTCCCGGATGAGTCCTTTTAGAATCTTCTTTCCCAACCCCTGCTCAAAATTCACTTTTGCGAGACAGGGGACCTGCTCCACTGTACTCAGGCCTGCCTGCCTCTCCCAGCTGTGGCGGCTACATCAGGTTCTGAGCCCTTTCGGGGACACAACCAGACTGGTCTCTCTCAGCCCCTCTGGCTCCTGCATTGGAAAATTTACTTCCAAGACAGTTTTCATTTCTCTTCTTGGTTTTAGGAATCTAAATTGCAACTCAGAGCTGAACAGCGATTTCTTTGTTCTCCTCCTGAAGACAGCGAGCGTGGAAAGCTACCTGCTGTCTGATGAGGAGAGGGAGTGGAGTGGTTACAGGAAAGCTTGAGGGGAAAACCTTCATTGATATTGCAAAATGTTACCTGCTAAATTACAATATTTGAGTATCTTGATGAAGGTTCTTGCAACCTGTGCGACACAGCATAGAAATCCCATTTAAAATGCTGATGTTTGGGCTCTGGGATAATTTACGGCATAAATTTCCTGAGTTACACTGAGAAACTTGCATGCTTTCTCTGTCCACAGGCGACAATCCGACCTACAATACAACCAATCCTTGAATGAGCTCCATTAGTAGATTTTTCTACATAAACATTTTTTCCCAATTTTACATGTAAGATAAGTGAAATCCACTAATAACCTACTTGCCTCATTTTTACCAGTATGTTCAACATCTATCTAAACATACTCTTTTTCTGGACATGAACAATTATATCTAGTAAAATAATTAAAATACTAGTTTGGAATTTTTCATTCATTGCCAAGTCTTTGAGGAAAATACTAAGGAAGAAAGAAACAGGAAAAAAGCCAGGACATGATAAAATGTTAAGAATTTTTAAAAAATCCAATCTATACCAGGATCACGACTATGAAAATGAACGCAGGCAAATTCAGGGCAGAAAGGAAGCCTTGAAAATGGAAACCAGATGACTTTTTAGTGGGGTGGAATTGTGATTTTTAGCTATTTAAAAGTGTCAGCAAATTATATTATTGTGTTAATGTGCAGAAGAAATATTCTAAAGCATACAATCATTTGGATTTATAATAGAAAGATTGTTTTTTAAAGATTGAGAGGAAACAGGAGAGAGAGTAGAAGAATAAGGTCTAAATAATCTTTAAATTTTGGTAAATTCTAACTAATCAATTCTTGACTGGGAAGAAATGACAAGAAATCTATGATGTTTAGAAATCACATTAAAACAAAACTATAGCATCTCTCACATGTAGGCTTTGGGTAATTTATTTTATTAAATGAGTGTGCAGGAAGAAGACAGTTTCCCTCAAACTGAACAATTTAGATGTCTAATTTGAGGTCAGATCCCTTTTTGCAGAAGACTTTTTTTTTTTTTGGTCTAGTGAATACAGCCAATGCCAGCCTCCCCTATTTGTGCTCTTTCTGGATTATTTACTTACTCTGGGAAATGAAAGGATGGCATGATTTGTGAACCAGGAGTTGTTATTCTTTGCCTGCATATCACATTGGCTTTTTTGTAAGAAAAATCACAAGAGTATATAAAAGTTTTTGATGAATAGAACCCTTTATTTTTAGGAGAAAATGGATGGAACAGTTGGGGCCTTGGGGCCGCCTATGGCTCTGGTGTGAGTGCCTCCCATGGCCTGGACTTTTCATCCCGCGTAGGTGGCGCCGGGATTTGCATGGCCGCGGTGGGGGACCACTGGATTTAGCATAAGTAAGAGTAACTGCTCTTCCCCTGGGGAGAGACAAAAAGGATAAGTGCCCACGGCGCAGAGACAATATTATCAGGAGTTATATTCCTGTTCAGCTCCTTTCTTCCCTCTGAATGCTGGATTCTGTTGCAAATAATAAAAGCAAGGAGCCAGTTGGCTTAGAGCCAAAGTCTGGATTAGCAGGAGAAACTATTTTATTTGGGGCTAAAAATCTGTTTGTCAGTGATGGTTCTATACATTACAAATATGGGCATTTGAATTAAAAATTGTGGGGTTTTTCTGATAGGTTGTGCCCAGGAAAGCACAGACTAATAATTTGAATGAGGCAGAAAAATACACGTTTCTGTCAGAGCACCTGCAACCCACACGGTGTTGTGCGTACCTGTTCCTGCGGCCACACTTCCTTGGTCCGTACCGTGGTCTCTGAGTGCGGGTTGGAGTTTTGTTATTCCCTTCACAAACTGCAGCTTTTTCTCTCCTTCAGTTCAAATTGTGAGGTATGTTTTCCTCTAGCAGTCTAAAACCAAGTGAAGTCACTGTTTTCTTCTGACTCTCATTTCAAATATCCACTCCACATACTTCAAGCAAATGTGGGTAGGAAACTTGGAGTCCCTGAACGCGAGCCACTTCTGTGATCCTAGAGAAATGAAGACTTAATTTTTCTTCATTTCAGTTTCCTCACTGAAAGATGAGGAATAATAATAGCACGGCCTCACTGGGTTGTGCGAAGATTAACGCAACAATATAGGCAGAGCATTTTGCATTGCACCCATGCAGCAAGAACATTGCATCGCGATGGTAAACACTCAACCAAATTTTATCTAGTTGTTTTTATGGGGTGCAGTGGCATTCAGAGGGAAAATTATAGCTTAAAAGTATAAAAAATAAGAAAGCCTTAAAAATTAAATAAGTATTCAATTTACAAAGTTAGGAAAAGACAAAGGAAATGTTTGTTATAAATACGTTGCCTTCTGTTTCTGCTTCTAAGGAAGAGGAGCAGAGGCTGTCTTCCAGCATGCAACTGAAAATCCTGGATGAATCACACTTTTAAAAACTCGTTTGAAATACGTGGCTAGCCTATTGGGAAAATAAGGAGTATCTTTGCCGTAGATAATAAGAAAGTAAAAATGTGAAGAAGTAAGCCCATCTGATGCTGGTGTTTGCCATGGAGGGCGGGGCTACTTAGGAGGCTGGATGGCCATGACATAGAAAATACCATGAGGCCTCTTTGTCAGCTGAGAAGGTGGACTGGAAAATATTCACACGAAGCCAGCACTCCAGAAGGGTTATGTTAGGTTCATTCAAGAGGGTTGAACTGGGGTATGGTGGTGAGGGTGGGGATGAGGGCCCCCTAGAGAGAGAGAGAGAGAGAAATGGTGGGGGCAATTCACCTATTATTGTTAGATCTAAGTAAAAAGTAAAAATGGGCCCTGGCTGGTGTGGCTCAGTGGATTGAACGCAAAATGAAAGTCTCAGGTTCAATTCCCAGGCAGGCACATGCCTAGGTTGCAGGCCAGGTCCCCAGAGAAGCAACTAATCGATATTTCACTTGCACATTGATGTTTCTCTCCCTCTCTTTCTCCCTCCCTTCCCCTCTAAAAATAAATAAATATAAAATCTTTAAAAAGTAAAAATGGGGAAAATACTTGGAGAATATCTAACCACAAGTTTGTTGTCACGTGTCTGAGAACAGAATTGATACCATCTGTTACCCACCCCCCAACAAATCTAAGCCAAATATTTGGATCTATGTGCTCTCAAATATTTGGTTAACAGGAACAGAGCATCAGAATAAATCTAAAGAAGGTAGAAGAAAGGAGATAATAAGAGAAAGAATCAATCAAATAGAAAATAAAGAAACAATAAAGTACATATTTTTTTTTAAAGATTTTATTTATTTATTGAGAGAGGAGAAGGAAGGGAGAAAGAGAGGGAGAGAAACAGCAATGTATGGTTGCCTCTCACATGGCTCTCACTGGGGACCTGGCCTGCAACCCAGGCATGTGCCCTGACTGGGAACTGAACCGGGACCCTTTGGTTCCCAGCCCGCACTCAATCCACTGAGCTACACCAGCCAGGCTAAAGTACATATTTTGAAAAGACTAATAGTACTGACAAACTTCAGAGAGTTTGGCCAAGAAATAGAAGAAAATACAAACTAAAGCAATCAAAAGAGGACCTGACTTAGAGGAGAAAAGGATTTAAGAAAACACTTGGAACCCCTTTGTCAATCAATTTGAAAACAGGTGAAATGCACAAATTCCTAGAACAGTGTTCCTCAAACTTGAGTGTGTACCTGGGTCACCTGGCAGGCTTTGAGAGCGGATTGCTGGGACTCCGCCCTCGCGTGCCTGGCTTAGTAAATCTTAGATACAGTCTGACAAGTTGCATTTTTAGCAAGTTTCCAGTTGATGAAATTTGAGAACAGAGTTCTAGAAAATATAAATTACCAAACACACTCCAGAGGAAGTAGAGATTATTTTATAATCCTGGTCTTTCCTATCCTTTCACATCATGGGCACACGCAACCCCCCGCCCCAAATACTGCATGGCACACTGGGGTAGACAGACGAGGCTGAGGTTGCCCGGGGGTCAGTCAGAGTCAATCTGCCCTTGACGCTGTTTACCCAGGGCTGCCTTGACCTACCAGCTCTGGGAAGCCTCAGAGGTTGAAGGAGCAATATCTTGGGCTCACCTGTAATCCATACTCTGCATATCAGTGTGCCTTGGCTTGTCTGTTGGGAAGCTCTATGCTAGGATTTTTACTCAGATGTGTTAGCTGTCTATTACAGTATTAAAAATTACCCCCAACAAATACATGGGGATGGAACATAATTTGACTTTGGGTGGTGAACACACAATGCAATATACAGATCGCGTATCATAGAAATGTATATTTGAAGCCTATATAATCTTATTAACCAGTGTTACCTCCATAGATTTAATAAAAATAAAAATAAATGTTTAAAAATTACCTTCATATTTAACAGCTTAACACATATTTATTACTCACAATTTCTATGGATCGGGAATTCGGACATGGCTTAGCTGGGTCCTCTGGCTCTGGGCTGTCACGAGGCTGCTATCGAGGTGCTGCAGTCACCTTCGGGGGAAGAATCCACTTTCAAGTTCACTCGCTTGGTGTTAACAGGGATCAGTTCCTCCTAGGCTGCTGGGCTGAAGACTTCAGTTCCTCTCTGGCTGTTGGTCAGAGCCCTCAATTCCTGGTCACGCGGGTCTCTCTGTAGCTACAGCTTGCTTCAACAACTTGCTTTTTGCAAGTGAGTAAGAAGAGACAGAGAGAATGAGAGCTAGGCAGTCAGTTTTTTGAAACTTCATCTCAGAGGCAGCAGGCACCCCATCACTTTTGCTGGGTTCTATTGGTTAGAAGCAAGCCCACCCTTAAGGGGAGGAAATTACATGTGGGCATAAAAGCTGGGAGGTGAAGATTCTTGGGGGTGTCTTAGAAGCCTGCTTGCCACAGCGGAAGAGATATCACTAGGTGGTAGGGTTATGTATGTTCGGCTTTACTGGATTGTTCCAGATCACTCTTTAACAATGCATGATAGTTACCATGACTGCACATTCTCGTCAACACTTGCTATTGTCAGATTTTTTAAATTTTTGCCAATCTGGTGGGTAAAAAACAAGAACTTGTATGTCTTTAGTAACTAATGATGTTTGACATATTTGCATATATTTATTTACCATCTACATGTGTTCTGTGCAAGGCTGTTCACATTTGTCCATTTTATACTAGATTTTTATATTTTTCTTATTGATTTAAATATGCTTATATGGCTAGATATTAACCCTGATTTCACTGTATGTTTAGGAGTATTTTCCTCTAGTTTTTGGCTTCTGTTTTCATCCCCTTGATTTCTTTTGAGGAATAGCAGTTTTATTATTTTAATGTAGTTGAATTTATGCTTCTAGAAATCATTTATTACCTCTAAGTTAGAAAGATAAATTCTACATATTCTTTCAAAGTTTTAGAGTTTTGTCTTTAAGTGTTTATCATCTAGAATTTACTTTTGTATATAATTTGGGGTAGGAATTCACTTAATTTTCCCCTCATATGGCTAATCAATGAATATGTTTTGAATAGTCTTCCTTCTAATCTGCAGTGCCATAGTTGGGTCTTTCACATATTCATCTACTCATGGGTGTTATTCTGGACTCTGGTTTGGTCCACTCCTCGTTCTCTGAACTAATAACATGTTCTTAACTATTAATGATTTCACAAAAATCTTAATATCATTGCTTTTACTTGTTGTCCAGGACCGCTTGGGCTATTCTTGGCTTTTTGCTCACCTGTACTTTAGGATCAGCTTGTCAAGTTCCATGATTAGAATACCGTTAAATCTGTAGGTTGTTTGAGGAAAATATTGTTTGTGTCTTCTTAATGTTCTTTTCTGAAGTTTTGTGATTTTTTCCATAGACTCATTGCACATCCTTTGTTAGATCCATTCCAAGGTACCTTATATTTTTTGGTGCCATTGTAATTAGCATTTTTCTCTTAATTATGCCTTCTATATATTTGTTGCTGAAGTACAGATTTGCAACTATATTTTGTCTATTAATCTTATACTTGCCTGAAAGTTTCTTTTCCTATTTCTTACCTAGTTTTAGCATCAAGGTTGCACCAGCCTCAGATGGTAAGTTGGACACTATTCTTTCTTTTTCTATTTTGCAAGATTTCATGTACGACTGGAATGATGTCTTGAATGTTTGCCTGTGCCTGCCTTTAGAAACAGCTAGGCCTAGTGTTTTCTTTGTAGGAAGATTTATAACTACTAATTAAATTTTCTTAATAGTAATAGCAGGGTTTTCTCTCTGGTGCGCCATGTAAGCAAACTGTGTGTTCTGAATGGGCTTCGGAGATTCTAAACCCTCAGCCCTCCAAGGCAGAGCGGAGAAGGGCCTCGGGGCTGCAGGGCCCCTGGTCAAGCTGCTTCTGGTCCTAAGCATTCTCTCCTTTCACCCCACCGTGACTTTGATGTAAATCGCTCAAGTGTGTTTTGACTTCTCCATAAAGCTCTTGCACATGTTTTACTGGATTTATTTTGTAGTACCTTATAATTTCTTGTCATTGTAATTGGTATCTTTCTTTTAATTGTCTTTTCTAAAGTATAGATTTGCAACTGTAGTTTTTCTGTTGATCTTACTAATGGCAAACTTACTATACTCTCTCATTAATTCGAATATTTTTCCTCTACAATAGCTGTCGTGTGTATGTTCCATGATGGGAAGAAAGTTGGGAAGCTTGCCTTGGAGAAAGTCTGCCTCAGTTCCCTCATCTATACCACGGGATTGAAAAGCATCTGCTGCAGTCTACGGCCATACCACCCTGAACGCGCCCGATCTCGTCTGAAAAGCATCTGCTTCAAAGGGTTGTTATGAAGATTAAGTAAATTCATCCAAATTAAGCAGCAGAACAGTACCTGGGATGCAGTAAGTGTTTAATTACTGCTAGCTGTTATCCTTATTTTTACATCCTTCCGCTTTCTTTACTTAAGACCTTATGTTTCCTTCCTTCAGGCTCAACATGATGCCCTAGGCCATCAGCAGTAGTTTTTTACCTTTTGTGGGGTCTTATACCCACTTTTAGATCCTTAAGGAAGCTTTGGATCCTTACCTTAGGAAAATGCAAAATCATATAATTTTTCACATAATTTGAGGAGGGTCCAGATCCCCTTATCTATGTGCAAGGATCTCCCCCTGCCTCCAAAGGATTTATGGGACCAGGTTAGGAATCTGCTGTAGGACCATCCTTTCAGTTTTCTTGAGAGGGTTAAGCAGCCCTAGTGAGATTCCTGGGGATTTAGGACTGATGAGCTTTGCTCCTAGCCTGGCTATGACATTGTGCCCCAGTTCTGATCAAGGAGACTCCTGCTCCTCTGACCTGCTTCTCAGCCCAGCTTGGGAGGTGAGGTCTTACTCTCTTGTTCTGAGCCTGCCACTTACGCAAGTAAGCCCCTCTCCAGACATGGCCATCTGTCCCATGGACAGACAAAATCACTTCTACTGAGACTTACTGCCACAGGGCGCACAGTGCTGTCCTTAAACTTCTGCTTGACGGGTGAAGTCCTGCTACCTGCTGGCAGATCTCCTTCATGCCGACGGTAAGCCTAGTTCTCCAAGTATAGATTGCTCCTGGATGTCCCAATGCCAGGTTCTGCCTTCCTATAGAGAGGTCACTGGAACCCTGGCTGGGTGGCTCAGTTGGTTGAAGTATCATCCCATCCACCAAAAAGGTTGTGGGTTCGATTCCTGGTCAGGGCACATACTGAGGTTACGGGTTCAGTCCCCAGTCAGGCAGCATTTGGGAGGCAACCAATTGATGTTTCTCACATTGATGTTTCTCTCTGTCTGTCTGTCTGTCTCTCTCTCCCTCTTCCTCTCTCTAAGATTGATAAACATATCCTAGGGTAAGGATTTTTTTTAAAGAGGTCACTGTAATTCCTGCAGCCACTTGTAATTGGCACTGAGAGCTTGCCTGGACTATCAATTTTTGTGTTTCAAAATACAATCTTCTCTGGCTTGAGCAAATGATGCACGCCCCCCACCCCCGCCACCGCTCCGCCACACACACATACTTAACAGCTAGCTTTCTGCAGGGATGAGGCAGGAGTGGGAGGATTTCAGTCTTTGGATCCAGTTGGGATCCAATTAGTTCTTCCCAGAGTGGCTGTGTCATGAGATAGGACAGTGAGACTTTGTTTGTTTTCCTTGGGAAAGTAGTCTCTCTGGTGGTTTTATGTGAGAAAGCTGTCCTTTTCCTGTGCGTACGGAGATAGAGGTTTCTGAAGGCAGCAAATTGCCCCATTCTGCTGTGCAGCCAGTCAGTCGGGAATGAGCAGCAGAACCACAGAACTGCAGCTTTAATAGATGCCAACAGCACAAAGGTGGTGAGCTTAATAACAGAGCCTCAGAGGGAGCAAGAGAGATTGATTGATTGACTGAAAGCTAAGAGCAGAGAACAGAATAGGGGAAAGAACATTGTGTAATGCTTTTCACAGAGAACATACCTAAGAACCACAGGACAGAGAGAGAGTAGAGAAAGAAAGTACAGAACAAATTGTACCTTGCACCCTCCCAAACGTGGCCCTGCCAATTACAGAGGGGTAGGAGTCCTGGCAGGGCCCAGAGCCTGAAAGGTACTCCAGGTGCCGACACAGATACTGACGTTGGGAGTAAGTAATCCACTCAGGCCAATGTGAAATGGCATTCAGTGGCTTTAACAAGTTAGATGATTATTTCTCTTTCATGTGAAATATGGTGGCTTTTCTTTGCAAACAGTCACGGGCTCAGTATATTTCCCTCCTGCTGTTCCATCATCTTTTGGGTGTTGTCCTCCTCTTCATGGCCCCTTGGTCATTCCCACACCCATACTTCTGCTAGCAGAAAGGGAAAGGAGGGAAGACAAGCCCCTCCTCTTAAAGGCATAAGCCAGAGGTCGCCCACATTGTTTTCGCTCACAGACCATTGGCCAGAACTTAGCAGGGAGCCATACCCAGCTTCAGAGGAAGCTAGAGATTCTGGAAGGCCACCTGAACTCTCACTGAGAAATTTCAGGGATAAAATCCAGGGACTGTCACTGAGAAATTTCTCTGTCAGGACTATCCCGAGTGCTTCTTGTCCTCAGTCTTCCCTCTAAGTTCAGTTCTCCAAGTTCTCCAAGAACCCATCTGGCAGATCCATCCTCGGAAGATGGAAGATGGAAAGGAAAATAGTGGGCAAAGATGGAGTCCTCTTTAACAAAAAAAGTTTGCTAAACACATTTCGTTACTTGTAAAAGAAAGACTTTAAACACAATGCCACAGGCAGGCACAGTGACTGGGTCTCGTGCTCGGGCCCCATTTCTACCAGAAGAGTCACCAGCTAATCGCTGTTGTGACATTCCAGAGCAGGCGAGGCCACACTGTGGGATCTTGCCCTGGGAGGTGACACGTGAGTGCTGAAGGGCGACTAGAGTTCACCCACAGCTCTGCATCAATCATCCCTAGGAAAGCTTCACTGCTGGAGGGGTAAAATTGGATTTACGGGTGCCGCGCCTTTCTGGGCTGAAACCCAGAGGGGAAATGTGTCTTTGGCCACCATGGAAAAGTGCTTCATTTCCCTGGAAGACTGGCTTACGCAGGGTGTGGTCTCCTGGCTGGAAGAGCTCAGCCTGCTAATCGTATCACCCAGAGGTCTGGTTACAGAGCATCACTGAATTATAAAGCAGTCAAGGCAGAAACGGAAATTTTGAAAGAACTATTTGTATAAAAGATATTTTGACTCATATGTAATTTTGTAAGATTTCCCTTTTTACATTTAAATAAACTTTTAAAGAACTGTTTAGATTTACAGAAAAACTGAAGAGATAGTGCAGAGTTCCATATGTATCCTATTTACTTTATTGTCAGAAACACAGGAGCTTATTACAGAACGTCAAGAAGCATGAACATCTACATATTTGTATCTCATATTTTTAAATGAAGGCTTTTTAAATTCTGAATACTTTAATAAGAAAATTAAGAACCAAAGTTGATCAGTAGTAGAAAATCAAAAAAAGTACCATTTTCTCAGTTCTGCCACTCCCTGAATGTAAAATTTTTAGGAAATCACTTAACATTTTCAAACCTCAGTTTTGTCACTTATGAAGCAGAGATAAAATTAATGTTTCACAGTGTTGCTATGGTGACAACATCATAAAGCACATTTGAAATGTCTGTATTCGGACCTATCGTAAAGCCTGAAACACTGATCAAATCATGGCTCTAGCAATTATTTTGCAGCACCCTGTGGTATTTTAGCTGACTGAACACAGTGAGTGAGCTGGCAGGCAGGGGTTAACGTAGTTAGTTAGCTTGTAGTGAGGTGGGCTGCCAACTCACTAAGGAAGGGTTGCTGAGGGATGCTGGGAAAAAACTAGAAATCATTAAACAATTAAATTTCCACTTGTGGAAACAAGTGGAATAATTTCACGATGAAAATAAAGATCATAAAATTTTAGGTGATTTAATAATAATTTTCCCCAAGTAGAACATATGGAGGATGTAAGGAGGCAATCAATAGTTCTTCAAATGTCTCAGATTTACTATGCCAACTTCTTAGGATAAGGAGCAGGAAAATTGGACAAGATTTCTGCCTGAAAGTAGATTTATAAATCAGAGAGGAAATGAGGATATTCCTTCTTTACTGAGGTACTTGGGGATACTTGTAATAGATTATTAACAATGGGTATCTCCGGGTGAAGGGATTTAAGGATTTTTTTTTTAATACTTTTTGGCTCATCCAAATTTTCTACAATGAATATACATTGGTCTCTTGTAACAAAGTTGTTTAAATGCTATATGTTGTCAGTATTCAAAGTAGATGGTAGGTTACCTTACCCTGTTAAAACAAAAACTGTGAAGTACTTGTTTATTTAATTTTTTCTAGTAAAAAAATAACATCATGTTTCCTGGACCCCCCACCAATTACTAAGCATGTTCTCTATACTTTAGGTTTACAAGACAAGCCATCCATGAGAGTAGAAAGATTCCATTAACGAATAGATGGAAGGGGATCTGCTTTATTCACTTCCGAGATTCGTGATATGTCATCAGACTCAGCTAGAAAACCTTGAATTTTCTCTTTCATGTAATTACAAATTCTGAAAGATAAGCTGCCTGCAGTCACCTGGAAATTAGTTCAAGCACTAAAAATAAAGAGAAAAAATGTTTCTTTCAAAAGCAAAGTCCAAATGAAGTGGCTTGAAAAAATACATCATTGAAAGTAGATATTGGACGTCATCCCAAAGCGAAACATTGCTGGTTCGATTCCCAGTCAGGGCACATGCCTGGGTTGAGGATTAATTTCCACCAAGTACTATTGTGCTTTTCACATTTTCTCCATCAAACAACATTTATTTTGTACAAAGAGAAGAAAATAGTATGTTTCATAACAAAGAATAGTGATTCAGACACACCCTGTACTTCTGGCCATAAGTAGTAAAAATTTCTTTCAACTAGATACTGATGTTTACTCTGAGTCAATGATAGACGTATTCAGTGATGACACTGACTCGCGTCTGCACTGGAGCAGTGGCGCTCAGTCCCCGCGCTTGTTAACAGCACCCAGCGCGCTTACACCAACCAAACAACAGCACAGAAATGATGGCTGCTTTCCACCCCGACAACCCTGGGCACTGTGCATTTTTAAAAGCTTCTCAGAGTTTAGGGCCACTGCTCAATATGGATGAAAGCATATTTGTAGGTCATTTCTTAAAATTATTATCACATTGTCTGTTGTGGTCACGAAACCCTGTGCTTCTATATTTGGGGTTGTTTATTAAAGTATGGTTTTTAAGTCCTCTCACCATCATTTCATTGAACAATATTCAACACACATTTATCAAGCACCTAGGTGACTTGTTCCATTTGAGTCTCACAGTGACCCAGCGGTCGGTAACGGAGGTGTTATTCAGTCCATTCCGCAGAGGAGACGTTGCAGATTCCACAGGCCCCGGGGAAGGGGCTCGCATCTGGTTCTCAGGCGCCAATGCCCGTGTTCTTTCCAGTATGCCACATTTACGTTCATTTTTCTAATTCACGGTCCTGTCTTTCTCTTTATACATCCGGAGCTTGCTTAGAATGTTTACATCCGAGGGATATGACACAGTCTTTCTCTACATGGAAAATTAGGTGGTGTCAGCTCAGAAATTTCTGAGGACCATGACCTGATCAGCCCTTGGGGAGCTTAGGTGCTCAAGGGTTCTGAACTCCCAAATCTGGGCACTGTAAGACAGTGAGCAAACTAGAGACTTGATGTGACATCCCAGCGGAATTTGGATTTTGGCAATAGCGCCCACAAGGAGAGACCACAGGAACCAGCTGTACTTTACCCACTGTCAAATGATTCTTCCCTTAATAAAATGCAAATTGTTGGAAAGCGTTTCTCTAAATATTGTAGATGTTGACTCCCACTGTACCTTCACAACATAAATGTGTGTCTTATTACTTAAAATTATTCACATACCTATGGAACTTTGGGAACTAAGCATGTTTTTAAAATGAAATATTTCACCAAGTGTACCAGAAAAAAGGGGGGGGGGAGATAAGAATGGGGCCTTCTTATACCCGATATCAAATTATTGTTTATGTTAGTTGTGATTGAACCCAAAGAACTTTCCACTGAAAACAGTTACAATGTTTTCTAAATCCCAGCACTAAAAGAAACAACCAAATCCATTTTGAAACCACACCCACCTTTTTGAGTAGGTCGAAGGACAGCCTCGGTTGCCCTCGGGGGATGTTGGTTGGTAGCCGTGGAGTTGCTGCCACCTCGTGGATATTCCAGATAGTGCAGTGCAGTCAGGGGGTCGACCTCCGCCCCGCCCAGGGAGCACGTGCCCCGCAGCCCAGTCCGTCAGTCACGCTTTGATAATGCTTCAGCTGAGCTCACTTATTACCTTGTAAGACCAAGGGCCTGAGCGGTTTATTACGGGGTTGTGGCGTTTATTAATCCACAACAGTATTGTTTTTGATAGACAACCTAAGATTAAGGCTAATAAAGGACTCTGGGAAGGTGGACTGAATAATTTTGTTGGCTTGAGAACAAAGAAGTCAGTAAATAGTACCTGGATCCTCCAGTAATTACTCCATCTTATAAATTACTGTTTTCTCTTATTCCAGCCCACAGTCTGTCATTCCAGAAAGTATGATATATTAATTTTTAGCTAAGCAATATCCACAGGGAGTAATCAGAGTCGGCACTGTACAGGTGTTTCTCCAATGAAAAAGGTTACTGTTGGAATTATTTATAACCCCCATCAGAGCACTGCATATTAACAAAGTCATTTTCATCTGCTTGTTAAGAATCAGGAGCTATGTATGCACCAAAACATGTTGTTTGGCTGACATTCGAAAGGTCATCCCGTATCGAAGGAAGAAGCTCCCCACTTCAAAACGCTATCAATATTTCCCTTTTATTAAATGTTATTTTAAATGTAATCGTTGTGAAATAGGTCATACATAGTGGTAGAAAAATGTGCTATCGATCATGCGCGACCCTGTCACTCAGCACTAAGACAGGCAATGTCATCGATGCAGGCGGAGCGTCCCCTCGCCGCGCGTCCTTCCTTCCTGTCACTTCGTGGTCCCCACTTCCCTCAGTTTACTGTTTATCACCCACACTTATTTCTAATACTTTGATCAATAAATATGTATCCACAAACAGTAAAAAGTACCAGTTTCCATGTTTTTACAACTTTAAGTGTTGCTTTTTTGTGCCTTTCCCCCGATGTTGTGATCGTGAGATCCATCCGCTGCTCTGCTCCTAGGGCTGCCGCAGCAAGTGACCGCACTCGTGGTGGCCGAGCCAACAGAAGGGCATTCTCTCCCAGTTCTGGGGTCTAGGAGGCGAAGTGAAGGGGTCCTCGGGGGTGTGCCCCCGCTGAGGCTCTAAGGGAGAATCTGTTCCTCGCCTCTTCTAGCTTCTGGTGATTCCAGACACTCTTGGTTTGTGGCTACATCACCCCAATCTCTGTCTCCCTCTTCACATGGCCTTCGGCTCTCTGCGTGTGTCTTCCTTTCTCATAAAGACACTTATCATTGCATTTAGGGCCCACCCATGTAATCCAGGATGATCTTCTCTCAAGATCCTCACTTACATCTGCAAAGCGCAAAGCACCGCCCCCCCCCCCGCCCCCACAATACGTGGTGGTGGCAGGTTTCCAACCTGTGCCTGTGCAGACTCCCCCGACCAGAGGATCACATGGCCTCCAAGCTCAGGTGGCTGAGATCTCTGGTTATTTAGCCAGTATTTAATGTGACATTGATTTTAACACTTAGCACATATAGGAGAGAACTAACTAGCCTTGCGGAACTAGTGTGAGGGAATGCTGTGCTGGCTGGGGAGGCAGGAAGTCCGAGTTCTGGAATCAATCCTCCATTGACCCCCAAACTCCAAGCAACAGGATGCTGTTTTGTCCCTGTCCCTCGTCCAAGCCACTGCCTGCTGCAGCCAGCAGGGAGGTCAGTGAGAAGAAGCAACCCACCACCCACTCACTGGGTTTGAGCTGGAAGGGGGTCAAATAATTACTAAAGTAAATAATCTTACGGAAATTTGGAAAATGGGGGAAAAGATTACTTTTAACCTAGGAATCTAATTCATCTATCCTCATATCATCACATTTTTACGCTTGTAATCATTTGTGTCTAGTTTTACAACTGTCAATATATCATTTTCCTTGTTGCTATATAATCTTCACAAGTGACATATTTTAAAGACAAGTATTTTTATCTCTGTCTTACAGCTGTAGAAGCTGAAGCTCAGGAGACTGACTTACTGAATGACCCAGAGTCAGTAAGTGATAAAACTGGGGGCCATAAAGTAACCGTAATCTATAATGCATAAAATGCTGTAACTGTTACAGATTTTATTTAGATATGTGGCTATTTCTAGTAGACATTTGCTTATCAACAACTGGTTATCTGTGGCTGCATAAAAAGCACCACAAAATGTAATGCCTTCAAACACGGCTGCATTTATTTTTCTGATGAATTTGTAACTTGGGCAGAGCTTGGCAAGGACAGTTTGCCTTGGCTCCCTGGGGAATCACCTGGGGTGGCTTGAGACTGGTGGTTACCACATTCTGGGAGCTCCCTTACTCACCAGTTGCTGGTTGGTGCTGACTGTGAACCAGGACCTCAGTGGGGGTTGCCCATGTGGCTGCTGGCTTCCTCCCTAAATGCTGGCTGGATTCCAAAGGCAAACACCCCAGGAGAGAAGGAAACACGTTGACAGCTGTCTCCCCCTTTGAGATCTTGTCTGAGAAGTCACACAGCATCACCTCTGCCATGTTCTGTTTGTCAGAAGCAAGTGACTACGGCCAACCACTGTTCCAGGGAAGGGGAATCAGGCTCTGCTTTTTGTCGGGAGGAGTACCAAAGACTTTGTGGGCAGCGCTTGTTGTTTGTTGATTTACTGATGATAGCCATTCTGACAGGTGTGAGATGATACCTCACTGTGGTTTTAATTTGAATTTCTCTGATGATTAGTGACACTGAGCATCTTTTCATACGTCTATTGGCCATCTGTATGTCCTCTTTCAAGAAGTGTCTATTCAGGTCCTTTGCCCATTTTTTAAAATTGTGTGATTTGGTTTTTTTGGTGTTGACTTTTATAAGTTCTTTATAAATTTTGAATATTAGCCCCTTGTCAGTTGTATCAGTGAATATGTTCTCCCATTCAGCTTTTTATTTTGTTGGTTTCATTTGCTGTGCAAAAACTTTTTAGTTTGATGAGTCCCGTTTGTTTATTTTTTTCTTTTGCTTCCCTTGCCTGAGGATTTTGCAAGGTGTTTAAAGCTAGTATGTTTTGTACAGCACTTAATTAAGTGAGCAGAAAATCTAAGTGGATAATAAGCAAGGTCTGTACCTGGTGAGGAATTGTAAGAGCATCTTGAGAGAGGCTGTCCTTTGATTAGGTTTTCCAAAGCAAAGCCATCATTCTGCAGCTGTCTCATTGGAAAAAAAAAAACTCTCTGGTCAAAATAAGTTAGTATAATATTATATTCTATATTTTGAAGATGCACATTACATATTAGCAAGTTCTGGCTTTGGTAATAGAAGAGTAGCTTCTATTGGACAAATCTTTTCATGGTTAATAACCTGTAATTCTGCCTTGACTGATGTAGCTCAGTGGATTGAGCGCAGGCTGCGAACCAAAGGGTCACAGGTTTGATTCCCAGTCAGGGCACATGCCTGGGTTGCAGGCCAGGTCCCCAGTGGGGACTACATGAGAGGCAACCACACATTGATGTTTCTCTCCCTCTCTTTCTCCCTCCCTTCCCTTCTGTCTAAAAATAAAAATAAATTTAAAAAATCTTAAAAAAAAAACCCATAATTCTGAAAGAAATATTTTTTAAAAAAACTACCTGAAGACACTGGAAAACAGAAAGTAGAGTAGATCTGTCCTTTGAAAGGCAGGAATGGCACTGAATAAGTTTCCATTTTTACCTTTTGTTTTTTGCTGGGGGAAGGCCGTGGTTTCTCCAAAGCCATGTAGTTGAAACAAATTCCTTGAAAAATACAATTTACCAAAACTAACACAGGAAGAAACAGATCATCTGAATATCCCTATAACCTTTAAAGAAATTAGGTTCATTATCAAAAACATTATCAAAATCTTCCCCATAAAGAAAACTCAGGTCCAGATGATTTTTTCCCCCTCTTTAGATCCAGATGATTAATTGACAAACTCTATCAAACTTTAAGAAGAAATAAGAGCAGTATTGAGTTCTTTCAGAAAATAGAGGAGGGAACATGTCCCAACAACTTTTTGTGAAGCTAGCTTTCCCTGATAGTAAAACCTGACAAAACTATTACAGAAAAGAAAATTTCAAATCACTATCTCTGTGGGCATAGAAACACAAATCCGTAACAAAGTCCGCATATCTACTCCAGCAGCACATGCACAGAAAGGGCAGCGCGTCATGACCTGGAGGAGTGCCTCCCTGGAGGGCCAGGCTGGTTTAATATTCATAAATCAATCAACCTGCTCACCTGTTAACAGAATTAAGCAGAAAAACCAGTAGAATTGTATCAGTAGATGCAGACAAATCATTTGACACAATTTAACAATTTCATTCATGATTTTTAAAAAAACCTTAGCTAATTAAAATTCCACAACCTGCTAAAGATCATATATGACATATTGAACAATAAGCTATTGAATGGTTTTTCCTAAGATGTTGAACAAACTAAAAAATGTTCACCCACACTAAGCTACTGGTTTGCAACATTTTGAAGTGTATCAGAAATGTAAGGAATATTCGATGAATCAAGGGATGGATACATAGAAATGTGATAAAACAAATATAACAAATTGTTAATGATAGACTCTAGGTGGTATGTGTGCACATGTTCGTCCTAATTCTTTCAACTCTTCTGTGTGTTTGAGAATGTTCATTATAAGATATGGGGGGAAAAGTATGCAAAGTTCTACATTAAAGAAATTGTTTAACTCTGTGTTTTCCAAACTTCTTTTTCAACAAAGCAAAAACAAAAACAAAACAAAACAAAACAAAACAAAAAAAACCCTAAGGAAAATGTAATAAACCCTGCAGAAATACTGTGGAAAACAGTCCCTAATTAGCCTACACCCATTTTAATTTTTTAAATAAGAATAGTGTGCCAGATCCTTCGCTGCATAACAAACAACCTCAAAACACAGTGGTTTAAAATCACGACCATTTATTATTTCTCATTGTCTCCCTTCAAGTGACCTTTTCCAGACATCTTCAACAGCATAATGGCTAGACCAAGAGGAGGAAACAGAAGCTGTAAATTCTCCTATGGTGTGGGCATATTCTGAGAATGTCACTCCCACATACCATCGCTTAAAGGAAGCCGAAAGGCCAGGCCAGATTCAGGGGAGGAAAGAGACGTCCCCCCTGCTACGCGGGTGCATGCAGGGAGAAGGAAACTGGTGGTGGCCGTCTTTGGAGAGCACCACAGAGGAGATGTGGTACCAAAACTTCCATTTAAAGCACAGATTGTATGCCTTGTTAAAGATGCTTAAAATTTACAAATGAACAGATGGTTGTTATCATACATAAGCAATCTTTGCTCTTCAGATCACAGGGTGTAGTGTGTTAGGCAGCACATTTCCAAGTGCACTGAAGTGTTGGTTTGAGGTAGAAAACGTCCTGAATTTAAGAGTCAGTAGAGCTGGGTGTCTATTTTGACTACTGCTTACCAGCTGGGAACTTGGGCAAACACTGGACCTCTCTGAACCTAATTCACAAAGTGATGTTAATGGTATTTAAATCACTGGATTTTACTTAGGGCCAAAGAGGAGACAGAGATCTTCCAGCCCTGAGGAATCCTCAGCGGGATTCTGTG
The DNA here is from genome assembly GCA_004026765.1 of Micronycteris hirsuta. Lineage (NCBI taxonomy): Eukaryota > Metazoa > Chordata > Mammalia > Chiroptera > Phyllostomidae > Micronycteris > Micronycteris hirsuta. Next base: position 25,598 of record PVJI01017342.1, read on the forward strand.
GATCTTCACTCTAGTGCCCGCCATTAATTTGAGTTGGCCACCCTTCCCAAGACTCTAACTGTTCTCTTGTGTTTCCTATCACCAGCTACCAGTTCTTCCTCTCTACCCTCTGTATTTTCTCTTTACCACCTGGTTCTTGATTTCTCATCACTTCCGCCTGCCATGAAGTATCACGGCCAAACCTCATAGTCCAGGCCAGGGATTGGCAAACTTCGGCCTGTGAGCCAAACGCGCCCTGTCACGGTTGTCACAAAACAGCGTTACGGGAACACAGTCACACTCATTCCTTTGCTCTTGTCTGTGGCCTCTTCTAGCTGCCAAGGCAGGGTTGAGTAGTTGCAGCAGAAACCGTGCGGTTCCCAAAACCTATCTGGCTTTTTAGAGACGGTTTCCTGATGCCTAGTCGAGACTCTCCCTCATGGCTCCTATCTCCAGGCGTTCACCTAGCTTCTGTCCTCACCAGCTCCTTCTTGAAGTCTTTCCCCACTCAAGTTCCCAGAAGAGAGAGAACCAAGTTCCTCTGAAATCCTTATTCCTCAATCTGACGTGAAGTGAAAGGACATCTTTCCATGCCAGGCCCGCCCACCAGCCATGGTGAGGCCGTATGTGGGTGGCATGTTCTCTCCCGCCCTCATCCAATCAGCTGTGGTTGAGATTCAAGTAACATGTAGTCCGTCAAACAGAGCTGCCTCAGAGGGGCTAGGGCATCATGGCACGATGACAACTGCATATTAAATGAGCTAATACCTGTAAGATTATATGGTAATGTACTTGAGCCATATATTTATGAAGTATCAAAAGTACTTATCAATTGAGGTCTAAAGTGAAATCCAGGACCTCTGAGATTAATTATATAAAACAGTGACAAAATATAACATATAAATTCAATTCACACACAATATTACAACTCTGTGGAAATAATAGGACATATATTAAATACATTATGGTGTTGCTATATAAAATACCATGAACACTTCCCAGGAGACAAAGAGCAGGTGAAAAAAGCCTACCTGAGAGGTTAAATTATGATCGGATGAGTGTGGGCACTACTTAGGTGCTAATGATCTTTCGTATTCGGGAAATAGAAGTCCCAACAATTTGTCCATTATTCATTCTGTACTTTCTCAAGAACAAGTAACCAGTAACACTGAGTTTTGTGATGACCAGCACTTAACAGGTTCTTCTTCCATGCTTCTCCAGCTTCAACTGTGCCTGCTGGACCACCTACATCTGTGACTGCCTTTCACACTGAGTGTGGCTCCAGTTCACACCCTGGACGCAGGACTTGCCCACGGGCTTGGAAATGGTCTCCTAACCCTTCTAGCAATGCAGACAGTGTGGCGCTCAGGGTACACAGTGGAGAGACATGTGACGACATCTACAATAAAGGAACTGCCAAAAATTTTCCATGGGAAAGAAACTTTTAGAACAATGCTTACACCTACTGGCCCAAACAAATTGATATCACAGATAGATTCAAAAATAATTTTATTGCTATATAAAAACAAGTCAAGAAAAAATAGATGCATATTTTCTTCTACAAAATTTTAAAATATTCAGGCTATTTAATATTTTTCCATAAATGTGCTGAGATAAAAAGACAAATTCAAACATAGAAATGTGTTCCAGGTACCTTATAAGGAATACAGAATAATAGTTGTCTTTCTTCTGCACTTTTCCACGTGCAGCTCTAAGACATAGCAGTTACAATTTTCTGTTGGAATGTTCTGAAGAGTGGACAGGCCAAGATAAATATTCTATCATGTGGCAATGAAATGAGCATAAACCTCTACTTCTTCTCTGAGCTTTTAGATTTGGCAGCTGTGGTCAACTAGTATTGCCCTGGAATTTCCAACTCCGCGGGGAAAATAGCCTGATTAAAAGTAAGACGTCCTCTTTATTTCAGAAACAGAAACCACCTGTCAGTAGCCCTTAAAAGGCGCAATCACCTTCTTTGTCGTGTGATGGTAAGGTCCGAGATGCTGTGTCTACTCATCACAGCTGAAAGGAAACCACGCAAAGAAAGGAAGGAAAGTACCTCGGAGGGTGGATTCGGTTTGACACGAGGTGCGTAGGAAGCTGTACACTTTTGATTACATTAAATCAAAACATATATTCTAATTTCTCCAGAAGAAACCCTTCCAGAGAAAAGGCGTTAGTGTCAATTCACATGAGTGTTAAAATAAAGCTTTTTTTTGCCCTGAAATTAGTTTAGGGGGTAAGCCAACCCAGGTTATCTCTGCAGACAATATAAACTATAATTATTTGTGGAGATCTCAGTCACTGTGTTGCAGTTGATACTTAAGGCTTTCTTCTCCCCTATTCTTTCTGTGGGCTTTTTAACGAGATATTTTTGGGGGAGATGCTTTAGGAAGCAAATGTTAGCTTTTGAAAGATAAAGGTACAATTATCTTTAGAATAGAACGCCCATCGAAAGAAGTCTCAAACAGAAAGTTTTTCTAGGTATATTTGATTATGCATTGTTTTCCTAAAGGCTGAAAAAGGAGAAAAGATCCTATAATATCTGTAAGATTACCCTAACATTAGCCCACAAGGAAGCTAAACTGAAGGGCTGAGACACAGGGTGCTCGAGCACTTGGCGATGGAGCAGAATATTGAAGCATCAAGCCCATAATTCACTTTCCACTGATGGCCTTTCTTGGCCTATATAAAATGGAATGGAAGTTTGAATTTTTGAGGCTGTCACTGGCCCCTCCCCCCAAAAAACTCCTGGAATTCTGTGCCTCCCCATGTAATGAAACATCCACTTATGAAATGTTGGTGTGTGACGATGAAATTACTCCTACTTAGCACCAAAATTGTAGTATGCTTTACTGTTAAATGGAATCGTGCCTATGCTTTGCCAGGCACTGAGCCGGCACTGGCAGTCCTTCTGACGCTACTACGGATTTTGGAAATAGAATTTGTAAGGAGAAAACAGTGTTGCGGTAAGGGGCTCTTGAATGGTTATCCATGAAGCTTACGGGGTGTGATGACGTATATTCAATACGCAATCTATGGAATTACCAGTTATCCTAAAAGGAAATCCACTAAACACCCAAAAAGTCAAGTATTATTCGGTGTAAAAGTATGAGGTGTTTATCCATATTAAAATGTCCCACTTTAACTTTGCAGGGAAACCAAAAATCGACCCCAAAATGAAAACATCATTTCAGCAAGGCACTACTCTAGGTCTGAATTTAAGTCAGCCCAGAGAGGTCTCCATGCACGAACACTGTCACCTCTGAGGCTCAATTCACTACTGACAACACAGAGCTCAAGATATCCCCTAAAATCCACCCCCCAGATCTGGAGGGACCCAAGCTATTGCCCCCAGGAAGGGCAGACCATGAGGTAAGCCTCTCCTGTCTTCAAACCCAAAACTGTTCAGCAGCTAAGATTATGAAGAACAAAAATTGTGACTGATTATCCTGAAATCTACAAATGTTCTTGTCCAAACCTTTCTTTGTCATCAAGACACAAGTTTAAGCACAAAGAGGCGCCAGGGCAGGCCATGGCTCGCAGGCAGTGGAAGGCGCCCGGGACCTATTTATTTCCTTGGTTATCTGAGGAGCCTGCCTTGGGAAAAAGGGCCGAAAGGTTAACATTAACAACTCCACTGCACGCCAGCAACTGAAATCTATTCAGGGGAGGGTCAAAGTAGGTGCAAATTAGTATAAAACAAAAAATAGCCTGCTGGAGTGGTTAGACTCATGGACTGAGGAGCCAGACTGGCAGGTTCTAAATCTCAGTTCCACCACTTAGGACTTTGAGGCAAGTTACCAACCATTCAAGCTTGCGATGCCTCATCTGTAAAGTGGAGATAATAATAGTTCCTACCTCTTAAGGTTTGTCTGGGGACTGAATGAGCTAAGATTTACAAAGTGCTTAGAATAGGGTCTGGCACATAGCAAGTGCCATGCAAGTGCTTTTAAAAAATAAAAACAGGAACTTGAGGAAAGTGCTCTTTGAGGTTTTTAGAACAGTTTATGCTGCTTAAGAATACAGGCATATTCCCATTCTAATTAAGTTTGGAAATGGATCATGAGATATGCCAAACCCCAGGGAAGGCTTGGGACTAAGTTGAGTTTTGGAAAAACTTCCAGGGCTGCCAGGTTTTCAGGGTTACCAACGAACAGACACAGTTTGGGCATCTGTTCTCTGCAAGGCACAGGATGCTTCGGTCCTCAACGAGAGTTAACAGAACCGCAGTTTACAGCGGCGGAGACGTACACCGACCCTCTCCTTCCCGGTCCAGGTCCATTCACAGGCCTCACTCAGACACACTCTTTCAAGAAATTCTACTTCAGGATTAACACAAATATTAACTCTATGAAGCTCAATCATCTTATGGCTAAACAGGAGAAGCTAAACCTTGGAGCGAGCTTTCCGAAGCGAAGTTGCCGGGCCATGCCCCACGGCTTACATGGTGCACCTCTGCGCAGCCTCGTCCAGGGCCACGTTCCTCTTCCTCGCCGCCGTCTCGTCGTTTACCTCTGACTCGGGTTTGTCCATCTTGCCAAAGCCGATCGCCACGGAGCCTTCCACTCGCTCTGGGGTGCCCCCATTGGGCTGAAGGAGGGTCGCATTTGCTTCGTTAGGACGTTTCCATTGTGGTCTGGTGACTATCCAGCAAATGAGGGCTCCGAAGACCAGAATCAGAACGCCCAGGACATTTGCGAAAACACCTTCTGGTGGAAACGTGCTGTAGGCAGGATCCTTCCTACAGATAAAAAGAGAGCGTCCGATTACAAACAGAGGGAGACAGCAACATGCCAGGCAGTTTTGAATTTATCTGCTCAAAATGCACACTGGTACAGCCTCAATGTAATTCCCTTAAAGCTTGATACCAAGGAGAAATTTATGCTATAATTCACTCAATGGAAGAGTATACAATTGTTTAAAAAAATCATTGGTATAAAAATAGCGTAGCACCTGTATCACTTAAAAAATGAAAAAAGGATTGCCCTGGCTGGAGTGGCTCAGTTGCTTGGGTGCTGTCCCATAGACCAAAAGGTCGTGGGTTCAAGTCCCAGTCAGGGCACATGCCTGGGTTGCAGGTTTGGTCCTGGGTTGGACCATGTGCAGGAGGCAACTGATCAATGTTTCTCTCTCACATCGATGTTTCTCTCCCTCACTTTTTCCCACCCTTCCCCCTCTCTGAAGTCAGTAAGTGAAAAAAAAATTTTAAAGAAAAGACGATGCTACGAAAATGTATATACACCGTAATTACAATGAATAAAAACACTCACATCAAAAAGACCATAAGGGCATGCATACTGTCAATAGCTGTTTTCAGAGCAGTGCAATTTGTTAGGCCTTTTGGCCCTCCTTCAAGCATTTAGCAATGTTACATCATCTAATATAATAAATTGTATAATATTACATACAACGCGATATTGCATTACATAGGATGTAATAAATGTTTTCAGCATAAATATTTAAAACTTTTAGTGTTTAACATTTAAAATTTTCTGTTACATTTTATTGCCTTTTTCCAATGAACACGTATTTAACATTTTATAGCTTAAGTACACAATTAGGAAAACTATGTAACTTACAGGGAAAATACCAGTTTCTCAGTCACTCCCATCAGCACTGTTGCAATTGCTGCTCCAAAGATGAGAATTCCAGAATAAACATGTATGGGCATGAGAAATGCTCGGAGAGACAGTGGAGCCAAAGGAAGCAGAAAGATGAAAAAACCTTGGAGAAGCTAAACATTCAAAAGTGTAAAGGTTATTTAATTTTAAGTATTAACAGCAGTAACTTTAAAATTATTATTTTAAAAGCAGTATGTGCAAAATGAGAGAACATTCCATGTAAAACCATGGGCATCAAATGGAAGTAAGTTTCCCCACTCTAGTTCCGTACCGCTCAACGGCAACCCATCACCACCTTCCGAAGTGTCTGTCCAGAAAAGCTCTGTGCGTGCATAAACGTGTGCACGTGCGTCCAGACATATTTGTTCTGCATCTTGGGCTTTGGGATATCAACGCATCTCTGCATCTTGGGTTCTCATATCAACACATGATTGTGTAGTTTATCCTTTTTAATGGCTAATATTCTATTTTAAGGATGTAATATAATTTATTCAGTTCTTTACTTATGGATATTCCTGTCTCCAGTCTTTCGCTATCATTACATTAGCCAGGCTACAGTGAACATTCTGGTGCTGACTTGTTTGGTTTTTATCCATCTCCTTAAGGTTGCCAAACAGGAAGGGAAATAAAAATTTAAGTCACTAAAACCAGACACAATATTAAGACACATGTAGTCGGGTCAACCTAAAAAAAAAAAACAACATGTGGAAAGAAGTCGACAATTTTGTTTTATGAGGACAAAATGAGTTCTACAGAGAAGTGATCTTCATTTCCTTGATAAGTAAATCCCCAGTGCAATGCCTGTCTGCAGAGAAGCCGGCGAGACTCCTGCGAGAGCTTAACATCTTCAGTTGTAGTTTGTTGCCTCACACCCCCTGCCTGCTAAGTACTCTCTTTTCCTCAAGAAAATAGAGATGACTTAGTCGAGTTTAAAGGGACATTTTTTTCCAAGTTCCTATTTAGGATCTACCACCCTAAGAAAACAAGTATGGGGAGAGAGGAGAATGGAGAGAAACACTAGCATCGCTGTTCATCTTTCCTGACTGGGATCAAGGACTAATGGGGTGCCAGAAGCACGGAGGCAGAAGGGGCCCGAGGCCTTCAACACATTTAGAATCAGCGTCTACACAATAGTCGCCAATGGAGGGTAATCGAAAAATGCATTCAATAGGCTGGCTTGCATATTTTATTGTCCACTTATTGCCAAAAATGCCTGAATATATTAGATATGGTTTCGAAGGTCCCCTGGGTGGGTCACAATGTTCCTAATTCTCCTTCAGTCATCATTGACTTTCACGTCACTAAATCCAATGGACAGTTTTTAGACCTCATTTTCCATCACTTCTCAGTAGCATCTGACACTCTTCAAACCTCTCCTCTCCCTTTACTGTTTCCTTTCTCATCCACCCATTTGCTCAAGCCTGCAAGCGATTCTTCCTCTTATCCCTTGTATCACTGGTTTTCCAAATCCCATTAATTTTGCCTCCTAAATATCTTTAGAAACTATCCACTTTCTTACTGCTGCTGCTACTCCTCCAAGACACTATCACTTCTCATCTGAACCTCCTGTAAACGCCTTCAAGCTAGTCTCCCTGTATTTACGCCTGTCCAGTCTCCAATTCATCTTCTATACCCTACTGCAGGCTGCCTGAATCTCCTTCCTGCTCCTCAAATAGAGTGAACTTTTACCCACATGCTATTCCATCCTCCTTGAATACTCTTTCCCCTCCCTTTCACCACCATGCTCATGACTTCAAGTCTTGGTCCGACTCCCTTTGTCCCCTCTACTGTACCCCCAGAACACTCCGTACCGCCCCGTCTACCCAGCGCTGAATGACCTGTCTTCCCCTGTAATTCATGAGGGCACGGAACACGTCTCTTTCGGCCCATGCTTGTCTTGTGAAACAGTGTATCCCCCACAGCCTGACAAGGTATCCAACACATAATAGGCAGTTAACTCTGTTGAATAAATGATTGGATTTATGAGTAAAATTTCACTGGAATAAAACGCATATTCTCAAACATGAAGTGCCTACGATCAATAGTGGAAAAGAAAAATGCCATCTTTGGGTCCCAAAGGAGCCTGCCAAAGACTTATGTGTCTAGCAACAACAGGTGACCTGCATCGTCCCAGTATCTTAAGCCCATGCTCTATTTGGCTTCGCTGCTTATGGTATTGTGAAGAATGTATCAAAAACCTTAATTTACAGGTGAGCAAAGTAAGTCCGGAAAAGTTTAGCAACTAGCCCAATGTCACCAGCTACAAATGGGCGAACCCGATTCAAACAGAGGTGGCCCTGACCCCAAGTCCTGAGCTGTTAAATATTGCCTACTGGCTGGGTCGGAGCAAGGAGGAGGCCAGGGGCCAAGTTCTGAGACAGTCGTAAAGTTGTGAAATGACATTTAAGGGAAGCCTAGTTAGCATGCAAATAAAACTACAGGAGATTAAGAATCTGGATATTTCAGAGGGCAAAAGACAATCTTGAGACAATTTAAAAATGTATTTAATTCACCCAAGTTGAACATTAGAAAGTTTACTAACCACATTAACAGGTTAAAGAAACAAATATATTCATCCCAACAGACACAGAAGACCATTCAATAAAATTCTACATTCATTCGTGATTCAAAAAGAAAAACAAAACCTTTCCCAAACTGCAATAGGAAGAAATACGAAGCATCTCTACTCAGTAGTAAACTGTTAGAAGCATTGTCTTCAAAATAAGAAAAAAATCTAAATTCTTATCTCTTTCTATTCTGTACTTCTGAAATACTTCTATATATTCCAGCACACTTCAATTCCATACTGCGCAGGGGAAAGGATACAGGATAAAACTGGCCCTGCAGGTGAGTGACGAGGACGGGGACAGGTCAGTAAATGGCTCTGGGGACAGTTTATCCAAATGGAAGAAAATGAAGTTGCATCACGTCACACACTAAGAACCCCAGATGAACTCCATGTGAAGGAAGTGCTCACATATCAAAGACAGAACTTTAATGCTCTGAATAGAAAAACGTAAGAGAAGTTAAGATTTTTCACTAGTATTACTGTGATGTAACCTTTGGCCATTTGGGGGCTTTTCTCTGAGGCCAGCGGTTCTCAGACATCAGTTGTACCTGAATCACTGAACGGGCCCATGAAAGCACATTTTTCTGGGCCCTGCCCCCCCAGTTTCTGAGACCTGGAAACCCAGCAGGCCTGGCAGGGAGCCTGATGACCACTTTGACTTCAGGGGAGAAAAGAATTTCATAAACAAGTCACCAAAACAAAACATAGTAACTTTAAAAGAAAACATGATTAATTTGTTCTATTAAAATTGAGACTTTATTTTTAAAAATACTAGTAAAAGAGAAAAAATAAAAGTTTCAAACTGGAAGATATACACAAATACATACAAATAAAAAGGAATTTGACACAGAAATCCTACAAATCTTTAAGGAAAAGAAAAAGAAACTCATTTTTTCAATAGACAAAGACATGAACAGGAGTTTCTTGGAAGGAAAATATAAGCACTCAGCAAAATAGACATTAAAACCACAAGAAGGCATCATTTCACATGCACTAGTGTGGCCATAATTAAAACGTTTGAAGAGGATGTGCCATACGGGAGCTTGCACACACTGACAGCGGGAACAAAATTGGGGTCAGCCAGTCTGGAAAACAATTTAGCATTATTTTTTTAGGCTGAGTCTATAATTCCACTCCTAAGTATACATCCAGAGAAAGCTTTGCATATAGGAGAACCAGGAAATGTGTATCTGAATATCCAATGCCGCATTGTGACAGAAAATAATTAAAAATAGCCCCAAGGTCTAATAGCAGGAGAATGAAAAGTAAAGCTATGGTATATTTATACAAAGGAACATAAAAGTAAAATGAACGAGCTAGAGGAAATGACATAGTTGAATTAGTACAATGAAAAGAAAGGTTGCAAAAGAATTAAAACATAGTTGCATTAGAATACATATACTATGAAACTTTAAAAAGTTAAAGCAAAAATAAGCAATATGTCATTTAGGGTTCACAGTACATAACAAAATTATAAGGAAAAACAGAGAATGAGAAGAAAAAACTTCAGGGAAGTGGCCACCTCTGCGGGTTGGGAAAGGCAGAGATGCGGATCAAGGAGGGCCCGGATGCAGTGTTTGCTACGTTAGGTCGAGTGGTGGAATCATGGAAATCAATTTTATTATAATATATAACTTTAGTACACATACAATACTTTGTTATTTTTTAAACGTGCCCCGGAGGCTAGATCTTGTAAGTAGAAAAGAAGTCTACTTGAAATGCTTTGTGATCCATAGATGTACACGAGGCAGTGGGAAGACCTCTCACCACTTCTTGGTTGTGCTGTTTTCCTGCTTGCCTGCCCCCTTCCCTCCTTCCTTTATTTGCTGAAACAACTAGACACTAGCTTTCTTTGCCAGGAGAAATTCTGATTTTACACACAGTGGCTAAGCCAAACCGAGTAGCACTAAAGTGAGAGGATATTATCTTGACAATCTCTCCCATGCTCATCATACCCTGGGAGAGGTTTGTTTCTTGGGCCGTACTGAGGGGGGAGTGCAAACTGACCTCACAGGTGTGGA
>PVJI01017343.1:0-35893 GCA_004026765.1 Micronycteris hirsuta
ATTGGTTTTACAGGATTCTTAGGGTATAATCCCAGTAGTGGAATTGCTGGGTCAAAAGGCAGTTCCATTTTCATTTTTCTGAGGAAGTTCCATACTGTTTTCCACAGTGGCTGCACCAGTCTGCATTCCCACCAACAGTGCAGTAGGGTTCCCTTTTCTCCACATCCCCTCCAACAGTTATCTGTTGCTTTGTTGATGAAAACATTTTCTTGTAGCAATGTTTTTTCCACATTGTGGTTAAGTTTCACAGTGTGAGCAGTACATTCAGTCATTCCTGCCACAAATTTTATTTAGTACCTACTATGTACCCGGCAGGTGTTATGGTAAATTATAAGGATAAAAACCTGAAGGCGACTGAGGGAGACTAAGCAACAACAGCACAGCCTTGTTTTGGGGGAAAACGATATCATTTCAAACATCTCACTTACAAATGACCTTTGAGAATAAATACAATATCTCTATAAATGAAGAAGTATATTGTTCTATGCTTTTGTCCATGAAGTACATTAAGGACGTTCAAGAAAGGGAGGGTTAAAAATAGGTGTGTCGGATAATTTTTAAAAGGACACGGCAATGATATGACTACATGGAAAGGGTGGGTCAAAACTGTAGTATACATGACTGATATGTCAGCCTGGAATGGCTTCTTTCCAACGGGCTAGAATTATGACAAATACAGCAGTAGCTTTAATAGGTGCTGAGCTGAGAGGAAGACAGGTTACTGCCTGCTGTTTCAGGTCCCTGATGACAATTCAGGAGAATGCATTCGAACTCCAGCACCATCTTCAATTAAGCATGGCCTATATTAAGAACACTCTGCAGAAATATCTTAAGTACATTTTAGATTTAAAAAGGGATCATTTACACCATGGAAGTTTGGAAAGCCAGGCTCTAGAAGCCATATATAGAAAATCAGAAGAGATTTCCAAATACCCCATAGCTTGTTGAACTGGGAGGATTTTACTGGGATAGAGTGAGAGAATTTACTGACATGCCCATAAATCCTATCCAAGGATAGAGCCTATCTTATTAGATCAAAGTGTGGATTAATTGACTCTTTCCACACAACAGGATCTATTTCAGCTCGCACACCAGTTTATGTGAAAATGAGAGAGAACAGCACAGTGAGGCATAAAGGACTTAAAAGCAGAAATAGTGTTCATAACCTCTGAGTAAGAGCAAATTAAACACAAGACGGTGGGTCTCAGTTTTGAAATTGATGACACTGAGGACGTCACGAAGAAGAGGTCTGAGAGAGCACATGAAGTTCAGAGAGAAGTTAATGACGGCACTCGCAAAACATAAAACCAAAGAGGAATACAAGTGGGTCATTTCATGAACAATCTTGAATACTTAGAACCAAGATTTTAAGAATCAGAAATGATATAAAGTTTGAAAGCTTGATTACAATCCATAAAACATTACTGAAATCAATATACTTTTAATTATCCATCTCTATTACTGAATGTATAAATGTCTTCATAAAGACAGGAACACAAAGACAGATGATTCCAACTTCTTGTGTCGGGTCAGATATATTTTGTTTGAACAATAAATGCTGTATCTCTGGTGGATATATAGAACATCCACGCCAATGGACAAGAAAAACAAACCTTCCCATTTTCCGTAACGTCTCATTGTTAACTACCAAGGAGGCTTGTCTACATCAGGGATGCCATTGCTCTCCTATGGTGACTTTGTCATATTAGCGTCAGACTGTAATTGCTGAACAGAAAAAAAAAATGCCTTTATAAACTTTTGAACCAAATATATAAAGTTCTCATTAAAAACTTGTTTTCTTATTATCTTTATTTGAGATACATATAAAGGTTCATATGAACCTAGACAACATTTTAAGTATCAAAGGAGAACTAGCTGCCACTGAGGTTACGCTTCATCTTCTCATTTGCAATTAGACTCTTCCCAATCCATAAAGGATGTTATCCTCCATCCCAAGGAAGGCTGGTTCCTCTATTTGTAAGTGGATGTGTATTGCCACGTGGGCCGGCACAGACAGGATGAACATTTGAGAAGTAATTTACTTAAATCAGGAAAAGACTGTGGTTGATGCTTTTGTATCCATGCAAGAGTTTAATTTTATGATTATGAAGAAGTTAAATATATGAATTTATGCAGAAAGTGAGTTTATTAATTTATGCAGAAAAACAAATGGCTAAAGGATGATTTAGAATATTAAATAAAACAAGTGCACAAAAATCATGATTAAGTCAGCTATTATTCAATATCTATTATGTATTCATTCAATCTACGAATATTGAGTAAGAAGTCATGTGCCAACACTGCTGGAGTATTAGAAGCAGCTAATTTTAAGACTGTTTCTTCCATTCGGAATAAGCATTCCAAGAGTTTGTGACTGCAGATCACTTCAAGCTATCCATATTCTAACTGCCACTCTTTTAATGAGCTATCATGTGACTTGAGGCAAATAAATAAATTCACCACAGTGGTAAAAACTAGTGCTTTAATCACATGATCACAAAAGTCTCTTTCAGAATGAATACCTTGTCTATCCATGAACAACAGGATGAAAAACAGGATGAAAAATTCAAGTTGCGAGTGTAAGTGTATTGTTCAAATTAATTTTAACATGTAAAATATGAACGATAAACTTGACAATGTGATAGAAAATATGAGTGGTAGAAAACCGTATCTGGCACATGCCACATCTGATGACTGTCCTTTATATACTAAGTAAAACATCCTTCACATGCAAAGGAAAGCATGTGCGAGACTCTCAGCAGAGACTCACAGAAACAGAACCCCCGAGAAAAACCCCAGTGGACACAGCTCTGCCCTCCATGGCCGCGGCCACAGCACCTTGTTCCTCACAGCCCTGGCAAAGGGCGGCAGAGTGAGCTTGCTGCTTGGAGAGAAGGGGGTGTGTTTCCTTTCTCCATGAAGCGACTTCCATTTCAGAATTTCCCTAGAATTCAGTTGGGATTCTGGACTGAAATCCCTTTTGAGAGCAGCCGCCCCCCCCCCCCCCCCCCCGTGAGAGAAAATTCCAGAGTTCCGAAGGCAAAGCCACCTTCCCTGTCAGGTGCAAATTAGTCCCCTGGCTTCCGATTAGAGCCCCCGCTCAGTGGTGCTGTGCCAATCATTTGAATGTGTTGATCTCCTTTTCACGGTACACAAAAAATTTAGTAAAATCTCTGTCAAATAGTCCCCTGTCTCTTATTTTGTGGAGGTCATAGAAAGTCCCCTAATTTTTCAAAAGCTATCTCCACTTTGTGTCACTGTTAGACATAATATACCTATCGAGGCCAAAATATGCCACAAAATGAAGTGTCTTAAATGAAATCCTTTGAAAGTCTTGAGTTGCCTGTAGTTGTTATTCTAAGAGAAGCTGTAGGAGCGTTGACATTAATTATTGAACTGAAGGTAGTGAAGGCATTCTTCCCGGTGCTTAGGAACGCTCTGGGAGCAGAGTCTCGCTCCAGAATCCCTTCTGAGCACCTGCACCTACTTTCCCCACCCTGGAAGCACCACCCGATGCCAGCAAAGGGCTCTCCTGTTTGACCAGAAACTTGACTTGAGTTGAAAAATCCACATGCTGCCTAAATTTATTTACCTGGGCAGGTATTAAGTCAGAAACTTACCCTCGCATAAACTGCTCTTGTGTTTCCAGGTGCCAACTACAGAGAAATCCCAGCTGTCCCTTAAATACGTTACTGAAAACCTCTTTATCGTCTTCCCAGCACATAGGCACTAAGGCATCATTGTCTCTCATTTTGTGTGGGAGGCTCTGAACACCCTCCAGTCAGAAATGAAGAAGGTGCTGCTGCCATTTCTCTGTGACAGAAATTTAGCTTCAGAACACACTTTACAATAAGTCCCTTTTTAGGAATGAGGAAGGCTTACATTTTCAGATAGAAAATGACAAAATTCCATGAAGTGGCAGTAAATCAATATGCACACAAAGGGAAAACATGAGGGAACAGGCTTAAATTGTAAGAGGAAGTATTTGGATTTGACATTATAAAGAATTTAGTGCCAAAACAGTTATGAAAATTGGGAGAATTTATCAACATAGTAATTGGCTGTGTTCGTTTTAAATAACTTCTGAAACGGTGTAGAGATGGAATAGAATCTTTAAAGGCCTCCTCCTCCAGCATTGTGATATTTTTTATCTTTATGGTATTTTTTTCCATTAGCATTTAGTCCTCTTATACCCCCTCCCCCAGCAATCGCCACACTGTTGTCTGTATCCATGAGTCCTTTTCCCATTTTGCTCGATCCCTCCAACCCCTAACCCCCCCACACTAGCTGTCATTTTTACTGTGTTCATCTCCATTTAGATTCTATTTATGTTACAAATTAAACTGCCCTAAACTTCCTATCCCCTTGGTTCAAATTAATTTCATTTCTGAATCACAGGGACAATAGTTCCCGCATCACACGAGACCCCAACATGGACACATCGTAGTGGTCGACAGGTGCGAAGCCGTGGCAGACCGCCACCTGACGGACTGGAAAGCTGGTCTCCATCCCGCCCACAGATTCACTTCTTTTTCCCTCCTCAAGGGCACGCTCTGCCATTTTTCCCAGTGTTAAAAATCTCCCTGTTCACTTTTCCTTCATCTTGCTTTCACAAGTACTGTAAATTATTAATAGCTCCCTAAGACATCATTGCCCAAAATATGCCGAAGAGAACATTAGATCCTTGGGACAGTAATGGGGCCTGCTTGAAAAAAGGATAGCATAGTCAGATATATGTCAAGAAATGTTGTATTAAATATATATACACACATATATACAATATATGTGTATATATTACATATATATAATATACATGTGCTTGGAGCTTTAATATACTAATGCATATGACTCACTAGGAGATAGGTATGGTAGACAACATTACCCAAAATTATTTGGATATAGAATCTTTTTTTTTTCTGGAAAAACTCAGGATTACTTTGAGGTTTTAACAACTCCTTAAACTATTAAGGCACATACTTTGGTCTTGAATCCAGGACCTTAACTCAAGCTCCTAAATCCATTCTCCAAATGTGTGTGAAGTTAACCTATAACTGAAACAGTAGGAAAAAATGAGGAATACATGGTTCAAAATACTACTCTTCTCAGAAGCATGTTTTCTAGAATAAACAGATTAATCAGATTTTAATGTTAGATATATTGTTTGCATTTAGCTATAAACATCCTTAGTGCTATCTTTTATATTAAAAATTAATTTTATTTAATATAATTCAATGAATGCATGCATTGTTTGTTTCATGCTTACTATATGCCAAGCATTATGCAAGAAAATAAATGTTTGATAATATTATTAATAAGTATGATAATAATATTCAATGGGATGGAGTATTTTACAGGTGCAATACAAACATTTTATTAAAGGTTAACCAAAGAAGACCTTGTTAATTCAACATCTAAAACATATCAACTACAGACTACCTTTTCCAAGAACTGAAATGAGAGTTCTATTTTAGCTCTTTACAATGCAAGATGACAACTTCTTTAAGCAGTTACTTCCTTGTTTGTGTATATTTACATTCTTTTAATATTTATTCACGTACATTTTCTTACCTAATGACTAAAACGTCCTTCATAATAGAACTTACGGTGCCTGACTCTCCTGCCCTAAAATGTTTCATGGTTTTAGAGGCAAGAGAGTTATTTTGGCCATAAAAATCTCCTACTCTATCCTAAAGGTAACACATAGAATAAGAAGAAACAGGATCTAGATCATTCTACTCTATGCCTACTCAACAGTGGGCAAAGTTCAGCACTATTAGCAAATTATCGCTTCTCTATTTTAATTAGCCTAAGGAAATGGATACAGTTTCCAGCTATGCCTAATTTGTAATCTGTAAGATGCTAATAACTTCCCTGTTTGCATACATGATGCTGTGCTAAACGTCAAAAAAATTACTCTTGATTTTCAGAATCTAAAGAAACACCATCTTCTGTGGCACATTTGAAATAAAATATCAGCTCAACTCAGAAAACACCAGCAGAATAAATTAAAAGAACACAGGTGAGGCACAGAAAGAGTATGTCACGTTGAGAACTGCAGACCATTATTATCATATAGATTGGTCTTAAAGTCGAGTAAAAAACTTTCCTGATGAAAGATGCAATTTCTACCAGGAGGACAGAGTGATATAAGAGGACTAAATTATCTAGAAGATTTAGTTCTATTACTAAAGTTCTATTGCTAAATCTACCAAACAGAACGTGAGGTCTTTTATGCCAGGACTGTGAAGAAGCACTCGGTAAATTAAATGTTATTAAATTTCAAATGTAACATTTTCATCCAACTGCATCTGTAAGATATTTTAATAAGTCATGCATATGCTCGATATATTAAAATGTGTGGGTAGCATTCACACTGGAAGCACTGATCCGGTAAACACATTTGATTCAATTTTTATAACCAAAAAGATTCAGCTGGATCACTAATGTGTTGAACCCAAAAAGCGTATTTTCTCTACAGAACTCTGTTTTTTTAAACATTAACCTTAATCCGCAAAATGTACCTGTCAGTGCAGGGAGGTCTAGGCCTAGATGTTCTTCTAACAAAGAAACTTCTTGGAGGTAGGGCCCAAAATCAGAGAATTAAACCTGAGAAAATCATACCATTCCAGCAGTAGCTATAAAGTTTAACACAATCAAGTCAAGAATCCCTTTGAAGTCAAAGAAACCCCAGAGTACACCTGAATTGGGCTTTGAGAGGATCGAATCCATGCACTGACAGGAGTGTAATACAAATCCTTACACACGAGATGTTGCCTCTCTATTAAACCAAACAGAGAAGCACAGGTCACAATAGCCTCGATAGTTATCAGCAAGTAGAATTGGTAAGGGATTTAATCTAGAGCTATACATGTGTGTTCTTAATTTGAACTTTTTCTTTTACCCTAGCAATTTATTTTTAAAACATCCTACTCCGCATTAGCTGTAGGAATATGTGTAGCAGGTCAAAGGTTCCAGCTGAGAGTTTTTTGATTCTCTCCCCTTTTCGGTGTTTCCAGTCTGTGAGAGAATCACATTATTTGAATGACAGTCCCGGGTGAGGAGGAGGAAAAGACACTGCCCAGAAATGTGGGTCAATATATTCCCTGATTGCCCAGAGGCAACTCGTTCAAAGGCACTTCTGGAGAAAACATGTCGGAAGTTGCGCTGTGATAAGAGTTATACTTCCTCTGTACATACAGAGCAGCTGAAGAGGGAGATGCTACATGTGGTTGTATAGCAAGAGTCGGAATGCGGTGATGGAAAAGGGCAAAAGCTTTCCCTGTTATCAAAGAGCTCATCTGGGGACATGCTGACTTCATATTTTACCCGATGATTTAAACACTGCTGGTGTTGCTTCTCTTTTTCCAGTTGGCTGACATAGTCATAATTTATGATGAAAGAGGTAGTCTTAGCTATTGGAGATACTGAGACTGGAAAATCACTTGTTTAATTAATTCATTCATTTATGCATGCACTGTTTCATTCAACAGACCTGTGCTGAGTAGTTACTATGTGCCAGTCAATGTGCTAGGTGTTAGCAACCCAGTGGTTAAAAAGACGAGTCCATGCCCTCGGAGATTCCAAGGGGTGGCAATAATCATTTGTATATGCAACACATATTTATTAAGCTCCTAGTATGTGCCAGGCATTATGCTAAACATGGAGATATAGCAGTAGCCTAATGGAGCTCACAGTTGAGTGGAGAGACAGAAAAACAAGCATACTATTAGTAATTAAGATGATAAGAGAGAGAGAGAGAAACTCAAGGGGTGGGAGGGGATACTTCAGATTGGGCAGAGCTCACTCCAAGGGATGACTTCTGAGCTAAGACCGAAGGATTAGAAAGGGGTCTAGCCTGTCACACAAGGGAACACTAAGCTCCAGACATAGGGAAGGGCAAGAGAAAAAGCCCTGATGTGAAAGGGTACTTGATGTATTCTGGAAGATATAGTGCGGCTAACGAGTGTTGAACAGGAAGACAGTGGCATAAAATGTCATGTGAGAATTACACAGCATCTACATAATGCAAGGCCTTCTGGGCCTCATTAAGGAGTTTGGATTTTATCCTGAGTAAATACAGAAGCCATTGGAAATGTTTAAAGAAAGTATTAAAGTGATGCAATGCATATTTTAAGAAGGTTGCAATATGGAGGATAAAAAGGAGCAGCAGGGACGCGGCAGGCCTGCCACTGCCAAAGTCCAGATGACGCTGTCACTACAGAGGAGCAGGCAACCACTAGATTCTGAAGGTGACAACTGGAACACAACAATGCCAACACAATAATAGTGAAGCCATTTTTAAAGTGCTTGTTGTACACCCACCAATGTGATTTATACCTAGCTGGTAACCCTTCTAATGCTTACATGGCATATTGGCATGTCTATTTTACATACAATAAAAGCGAGGTTTCAAAAGGTTAATCAGCTTGCAAGATCGCTGAGCCACTAAACGGCACAGGCGGATGTGCACTCCAGTTTCTGACTCTAAATCAGAATGCTTAACTCTTAAAGGAACAATTACACTGGCAAAAACATTTATCACACACAGAATATTAGTCTGAGTCAACATTAGTGTGTTTTATGCAATTATGTAATTACATATTATAAACTATGATAATATATGCTATACGATTATTATTTACAACAGTAGCTATATGACACAGTACGGAGTTACTATTTACCATTCAGTTAGCAAAAGTGTTCTCCCCCATTGTACTTCGTTTGCCTTTTCTCCTCTTCACAGTGTTGGGCTCCACAAGGCTCCGTCCGAGGTCCACTTACCTTCTTTTCCTTTCCTGTCTCCCTAGCTGACCTCTTTTATCCTCAGGGATTCCAAAAGCATTTTTTGCCAGGGACCCACAATCACTATTTCAGACTAGAATTCAGATCCAAATGTCTGCTGGGTATCTCTACTCAATAGCTCATCAAGCATATCAAAAATAACACATCCAAAGTTAACCCAATTAAAACCTGCTTGACTTCCTGTCCCCACATCTCAGTAAATGGTCCTTCCATTTACCCAGTTTTCATGCCAGAAGCCTGGGAACTGTCACGGTTTCCTCCTCTTCCTCATTTCCAATGCACAGTCCATCACCCAGTCTTACTCATTCCATCTATGTTCCAATATGTTTCTGACCCATCTGTTTGTCCCTTTCTCCAGCTCCTCTGCCATTATCCTGATCTCCTAATTGGGTTATTACAATAACCTAATAATCAACTTCCTGTTACCCCTTCTTGTCCACTCTGATCCAACCTACATCCTTAGCAGCAAATATCTTTACAAAACATAAACTGCTTCTTGTCATTCACTTACATTAAACCCCTCAATCCTCAATGTCTTCTCATAGCTAATAAAATAGGTCCAAACTCCCTACCTTCAGATACAACTCTCTCAATGGCTGGCTGTGACCTACTTCTCTAGCCCCGTCTACTGCGACTGCCACCGTGGCACACACATTACAGACCCACCGACCCTCATGCAATTCCTTGTCCAAGACAGACTTCCCACAGCGTTTCATTGTGCCTGGAGGGGTCTTTCTTCCAATCTTCCCCCTGCTGGTCCAAGCACGTCACCAAGATCTCATCTCAGGTTTTCACTTTTTCAGAGTCCTTTCCTGACCCCTTGGTCTAAATGTGGTCTCCCTGTTAGGTTCTTCCTGTAACAGTTCACATATTTCATAACTATGTATTTATGTAATTACATATTTATTTTGTGTTTGTATAATCTTTATCTTTCCCAACAGACTTTAACCAGTGGTAAAGTGTACTAAAGAGTAAAGCAACTCAATTTAGGTAGGACCGCCCATCACTGACCTACTTCAGGAGTAAAGGGTTAGGGCCCCTGTGAGTTTAGGAGCCCCAAGCAGCTGCTGTGCTCAGTCAGTAGGCTCCAGCACACTGCTCATCAGCCAAGACCAGGCACTGACCACCTTCTTTGCTGTTGGTTGATCAGCATCAGGACCTGAAGTGGTTAGTGAAATCTCCAATTCCAGGTCAATGGAAGCAGGGTCGTGTTCCCTGTGGAATTACTTCTCCTTTGGGAACTAAGACCTCTTGACCAGTAGAGCCCACATACGTAAAGAGAGGCAGATTAATTTGGCCCGTGAGCTGTGAGGATTAATAGTGAATGGAAGCATGCTCACTTCTACACCTTGGTTCCCATGTCCCTGTGTTCTGGCTTGGGGGGAATAGCACCACAGATTAGTCACTGGCTCAATGCATATAGTCCATCTCCATGAGCAAAAACACCCAAAGCATTGTAGACAAAGAATATAATGTTTCAGAGAGGCTAACACACTGATTCTTCAATGATGAGAGAAAGCAGAATAAAGAACCTGTCACAGTGCGGCTGGCTGGTGCCTCGAGGGAGATGCCGCATCAGGGACCAAGTGAAAGTTTCTGTACACGGAGCGGCACAAGTGGCCAGACTGGCCTCGTAGGGAAAAAAAATCCCTCTTTTTGAGCATGCCCAATATCCTTCCATGGATAAAGATCCACTTTATTCACGATCCCATCCAGCAAGCAGAGGCAATGCTTACAGTTCAGGCATCTCATCCACCCGGTCACAAAAGCCCCGTCTGCAGTGGGTGTGCCCTGGAGAGCACTCATGTGGGCCACAAATATCCTTACCCTCTGTGTCCATGGCCAAGTTCCAGCCACCCGTCTCTTCCCCACACTCTCTTGTCACTGATTTCCCAATGCTGTTATTTCCAGGCCTTGATTACTTGGATAAACTGTTAGCCATTTCCCCTGAATCCATGTAAATCTTTCCTTCTGTCAATATAGCTTTCCAGACAAATAGGACAAGATATACTGCTTGGTATTCAGCCCACAGCAAGGATTTTGTCCTTCTGAACCACTCCTAAGTTAGACCATGATGCTGCATCATTGAATCCTGGCTGATGCCTGCATATTATGCAAAATCGTTTATAAAAAGGCCTGATGTTTTTTCTTCCTAAGTGAGATAATAATAGGGTATACCTCATGAGGCACAGGTGTGGGCTGAGTGAGAGATGTCAAGGCGGCAGGGTAAGTGCTGCGGAGCTTAAGCACTTGTTCCCGACTCTCACCAGAGACTGATGTCACATCAGTGAACTTTCACCTTGTGAGAGCATGCTGTGTGCACATCCCAAAGTTATTTCTTGCTGGTTCAGGTAACACCCAGTTTATGACAGAGTTTCAGTCACATGTCACTGTTTCGTGGTCTCAAAAAGATAATTATCTGTAAAGTGGATACAGCTTTGCTTCAAAACTTTCGGGATCTGTGATGCGATTCTCCTCCTGGGGATTTCAGAGGCTCCTATGCACATGTAGCCCGTACATATGTGCATGCATACATATGCACATATAGACACATCAACACACCTGCATGCCCTAGGTCACCAGGCTGAAGTGGCAGAGCAGCGTGCACCGCATCCTGAAGCATCTCTGAAGCCTTTTCTGCCCTTGCCCCACGCAAAGCCAGCACCCTCATGAGTCACTCAGAAACGGCTACTCAGGTGTGGTACAAATGGCCTCCCAATCCAAAGGGGAGTCTGCTTTTTTCCTTAGTGGTGGAAGGTGGAAGATGTAACAATTTGTCTTTCATTTTGAGTGAAAGTGCCAGTCTTCCCAGACTACTAAAACTCGAGAATCTTCAACCATGTCCAGGCTCCTTATAATTTTATGAGGGTTTCTGAGGCATTGCAGTTATTTCTTGCTTATTTCTCAGTTCTAACCAGCGTGATGTCATCAATGCAGCAGACTCACATGACATGCGATGAGAGAACCAAATCTTTGGATCAGATTATTAAAGAATGCTAGTTGAGGACCCTTGGAATTCCACACAAATTTTAGAGTCAGCTTTTCCGTTCCTGCTGAAAAGGCCATTGAGATTTTGATTGGGGATTGGACTGAATATGTAAATTGCTTTGGAGAAAAGTTCAGTGTTAACAATATTAAGTCTCCCAATCCACAAACAAAACCTGCCTTTCCGTTTGAGGCCTTTTTAAAAATTTATTTCAGCAATGTTTTAAAGTTTTCAGTGTATAGCTCTTGCACCTCTTTGGTTAAATTCTTTTAAGCATTTTGGTTTTTTCATGCAGTTGTAAGTGGAATTGTTAAGTTCCTTTTTAGATTGTTCATTGTTAGTGTGTAGAAATACAACTGATTTCTTCTGTGTGTTGACCTTGTGCCCTGTGACTCTTTGGAAATCGTTTTAGTTCTAGCAGTACTTTTGCAGATTCTTAAGATCTTCTAAATATAGGGTCATGTCATTTGTTAATAACTGCATGTTTACTTGCTCTCTGCAGTTTGGTTGGTTGCCTTTTGCTCGTTTTTCTTGCCTGACTGCTCTGGATAAAACTTCCAGGACAATGCTGCATAGCAGTGGTAGACAGTGGCTATCCCTGCCTTGTGGTTTGCGGTGTACTGGTCTTACACATATTTTCTTATAGTTATCCTTAGATATTTCATATGTTGATGCTATTGTAGTGATATTTTTCATTTCCATTTCCCATTTGTTGTTGCAAACATTAAAAATACAACTGACTGTTACATTCTGGCCTTGTATCTGGAGACCTTGCTAAATTCACATATTTACTCTAGCACCCTTTTATGGATATTTTCCATTTTTCTAATTCACAATCATCTCACCTATGAATGCAGGGCAATACAGAGAGTAGCACACATTTGTTTTCCATCTTTGTGGCTTTAACTGCTTTTTCAGACGCTGACATGCTGGCTAGATCCTCTAGTATAATGTTATATAAAAGGGATGGTAAGAGTGGACACGGTCCTCTTTTTCAGTGGGAAAGCAGTCTGCCTTCTTCCATTAAGCACTGTGTTTGCTGTAGGTTTCCATAGGTTTCCTTTAGCCATGTGAGGAAGTGCCCATTACCGCAGTTCCTACTGTAAGTCCTGGGAGATTTTGATCATGTATGGTGGTTGAAGGATGTCAGGTAACTTTTCCACATCTATCAAAATCATCATGTGTGGTTTCTCCTCTAGTCTGTTAATATGGTCAATTGCATCTTCTTTTTGAAATTGATTCTTTTTGAAACTGTTGCAGTACTGGTATAAACTCCACATGGTTGCTTTATTATCACTTTTCTATGTTGCTGGATTTGATTAGCTACTATTTGGTTGAGCACTTTTGTATCTGTATTCATAGAGAATATTGATCCTTAATTTTATTTTCTTATAAAAATGTGTTTTGTTTTTTTGTACCAGTTTAATATTGGTATCATAAAGTGAATGAGGTGGTATTTCCTCTTCTATTTTCTGAAAGAATTAGTGTAAATATTTGTTTTATTTCTTCTCCAGATATTTGATAGAATATAAGTCTTCATCTAAGTCTTGAGTTTTCTTTTGTGGAAAATATTTTAACTATGAATTTAACGTTTATTCAATGGAAGACTTCTTAGATTCGCTATTTCTTCCTGAGATGATTTAGTACTTGTGTTTTTTCACAGAATTGATTGGATTATTTAATTTACCAGCATAAAGATGTCCATAACATTCCTTTATTGTACTTTAATATTAGAATCTGAAGTGATGCCGACTCTTTCAATTTCATTTCTCTTCAACTCCTTGATGTGCCACAGTCATCTGCATGACCAAACAAGTCACGTGACCTCTGTGTCAGGGATTCCCAAGACACCCCAGGATCAGTCCTCTCCTGAAAGACTCAGAAAACTACTATACTTACACATGGTTTATTTCAGGGAAAGAGAACAGGTTAAAATCAGCAAATGGAAAAGTGCACGGCCAGGAGTCCGAGAGGAACCACATATGAACTGCCATTTGTCCTCTCCCAAAGGAGTCCCCTGGACAGTGCTTAGCTCTCCCAGCAGTGATGTGTGGCCACGCATGGGAAGTGTTGCCAACCAGGGATACTCACCCGAGCCTCAGTGTTCAGAGACTCGGCTGGGGATAAGTCACACAGGATGTGTCACAACAGACACCTGTGCGACTAACCTCGGCTCCTCAGACCACAGCCTCGCAGCCTCCTGAATGGAGGCAAAGTGGCCCACATCTTCAGACACACAGAAACAGGGATTTGCCAAAAGTGGCACGGTGGCATAGTCTGCTGTAGCCCGAGGCCTCAAGCCTGCAGAGGCACTCTTGGTAGGGAGGGTTCTCCAAAGGAGCTGACAGGCAGGAAGGGTTTGAGCGGCCCAGGCCCACTGGGGAGCCCTTTCCCATACGTTTCCCTAAGCTTAGGATCCATTATTTACAAAATGAGGTTTGTTGCAAATGGTAAATGAGATTGTGTATATAGAAAGTTTCTGGCATATGACTGACAAGAATTTTTTTTGGGGGGTATAGTTCAGAAAAAGAAAAAGAACCTGCATAGTCTTTGCAACGTCAAAATATCTGTATGGTTTTTACATAGCAAATAAAGGGATGATTTATTCATTTCTGCAACATAATATTTTCTCTCCGGTGTGGTTATCCAGCGGCACTGGCACCTACTGGAGACTCTCACGGTTGGGGTATGTCCCAGCTGTGAGCAGGCTGCGCTCTGCACAAGGGCACCTCGCGGAGGGGCAGTCAGGGGCGGAACGGTGGCCCACGTTTTACCTGCCAGTTTGCCACAAGCTCCACCCAACTTTGGAAATGTTTTTTTTTTTTCAATTTCACTCATAAGAGCGGGGAGAACTAGTGGCAACCCTCTCACTATTGTTATTATAGTGACAAAACTAGTAATTCCATTAATAGTGGCTTAAGACATTATGTGTCAAGATTACAGTTATGGATCAATTTGAGAAAATGTGAGCATTCTAAATATTGACCATGTAAAACGCTACACATGTAATTCACCGAATGAAACAATGTATTCTGTGATGTACTGAAACTCTTTTATTTGGAATAGGAGTAAGTAGTTGATAGTCTTCAAAAAAAGGTGCACCATGAAAATACTCCACACACACCAGACAACTTTCAAACGCTACAAAGAAGAGAGGTTGTTCAGACCCTCTGCTGTTGGTTTTAGCATTAAAGCCATCAGCTCTGGTGCTGAGAATCTCAGAAGGATTACTGTTCATCATAGCAGTGCAAATTACTATGTATGCTGATGACATTTTAATGTTCATGACAAATCCAGATAAATCTTGACAAGCTTTGTTGGATTTACCGGATTAATTTATGTAATTGTCAGAATATAAAATTAACTGTGAAAATATGATTTGACACCAATGAATGACTTTTCCCTAAAGCAATTGATCACTTACCTGCCTTTCCCTGGGAAACTACTCAAGATAACAATAAGATAATGTCAGGCATTCTGTAATATAACAAAATCATAAATATTAAAAATAAAACCAGGCAAAAGTTTATAAACAGAAATTTCCTGGCAGGTCATATTTGCCAGCATTTCATGTTTTTTCTCCTTATATTCTCCTTTCCTTTTCTTTCTCATCCAGGAGGTGTTAGTTGAGGATTTTCTTATCTAAACACTGTCTATCTTTTCAAAATATTTGTCTTCATAAGGCAGGTCATGAGAAATGAAGTGGCAATTTTTATAAGCTTTCCCATATCAAGGATAAGGCTAGAGTGCATACAAGGGACAGAAGGATCAAAATAAGGAGTCATATTTCAGTCACCAGAGGGTTTCTCTCTCTGTTTCCTTGGTTTCTAGGTAGAAACAACCTGGGAACTAACAGCAACCATCTCTGCCCGCTCCTAGTTCTCACCAACTCTTGCCCACTCAGCTTACACTCAGAAACATTCGGCCCAGCAGAGTGAGGTTCTACAACATGGAAGAGCAACTGTCAACAAGACTCTCACTCCTTTATTTTAAAATCCAATTTAAGCCATGGGACATACTATTTATTGAGTGACTCATTCTCATTATCCCCTTCTCATCAGATGCAGACTCAAGATCTGACTTGGTGTGGTACCCTCCAGGTCCCACGGCAGCTGGGGCTAGCCCACTGGTTAGTGGGGCACCAGCTGAGAATTCCAGGGAGTTATGACTTCCTCATGCAGACCCCAGCACCCTCTGCTTCTCCCTTCTCCTTCCTGCCTGGGACCCAGACAGGATTCTGGAGGTGCAGCAATCAGCTGGCAGTCAAAATTTCTGTCATTCTTTGCCCTGGCTGGCGTAGCTTGGTGGATTGAGCGCGGGCTGCGAACTAAAGGGTCGCGGTTCGATTCCCAGTCAGGGCACATGCCTGGGTTGCATGCCAGGTCCCTGGTGGAGGCCACATGAAGGGCAACCACACATGGATGTTTCTCTCCCTCTCTTCCTTCCCTTCTGTCTAAAAATAAATAAAATCTTAAAAAAAAAAATTTCTGTCATTCTACAGCCTGGGAATGACAGTGCATGTGCAAACACAGCGGTAGGGGGTTCTGTTATTTGCAGCCAAACACCCTCTTAACTGATAAAAGCAGCATCTCTGTTTGTGTCTTGCACAGGAAAGATATTCCACGCAGCATCTTTCCTACATCATGAAGCACTGTCCCCATGATTGCAAGACACATTAAAACGTGGTTAATTTTTACATAATGTTCCCAATACAGTGCCATTTGATGTTTACAGTAAAAAACAAAGCCATTAAGATGGCTGAGTGTATGCACGAAAGTGACCCCAGTAGAGATAAAATGGTGATTGTGAAGACATGCCTTATTGAAAAGGGCTGCTGCCAGCTCAGGCACTGTCTGTGGTGAGTGCCGCGCTGGCTTGGCAAGAGGACAGGGTGGGCAGATTCATTACCAGACTAATTGACTGGCTTTTACATCCAATTCAATAAGTCTCTAAATATTGCTTTTATCACTACCAAGTGCAAGATCAGTGCTATCACAAAGCAAGCACTGCAGTGATGTATGAGTGTAGAACCACAGAGCACACAAGAGATTTTGACAAGCACCAGAATGCATTCTGTGGTAGAGAAGAAAATATGTGTCTAGCTTCTCACACAGTAGAGCAACATTTCCACATCTTATTTACTTCTTCTCAGGAAGACGGACAATTTTTACAGAGCGAGGAAAGGGAACACTCAAACTGGTCATTTTGACACTCATTGGCTTCTCACCAATCCACAGTTGTCCAAATCCCCCCCCCCCCCACAATTGCACCACATGTGAAATTAGGCAACGCCAAAACTGCTTCAATCTGGCAGAAATGCTAGTGTATGGTAACTGTGACCCACTCTCCTGGACCCCTCCACCGAGGGGACAGCCGCTGCCCACAGAACAAGGTGCAGCTGGTGGCAGCAAGCTCTGTCAGAATAAAGGGTCACCAACACTTGCTGCGCACGCATCTGTCTTATGCAAAGCAAAGGCTTCAACTACAACGACATTGTAAAAGGAGCTGTCGCTACAGTGCAAGAGACTGCTTACTGAGGGTATCCACCCAACCAGAATAAACATCATATTGTTAATTGTGGCTGACATGCAATTTGCAAACACACTCAAGTTATTTGTATTTCTAACAGCCACCTGAGGTCTCATTTTATCTCCTGAAATCTGCCACAATTTCCTGAATGAAGTTTTATGGACACATTTAAGGAAACAATTAGAAGTGCAAATAAAGAATTCCCTAACATCCCCGTGTCTTGTGTGACTGAAACACTGGTAGCAAGCCCTGCGGAGAGCTCGGGCTTTTTCCCGTCCCCATCCCCCCCCACACACACACTGTGCTGATAAGCCAAACCAGGAAATAAAGGTGCAGCTGGCATCTGGATAATCTCCTTTCAGAGACATCATGTAACATTAAAAATTAATCTTTTTACCTTTGATTTTCCCCCAAACCTTCTCTCTCTGTTTAGTCTATAAGATGACTCTTCTAAGATGGAAATCACAATTTTTTTTTACAAAGACACAACAATCTTATTCCACCACAGGTGGCACCGTGCTTTTGTATTCTCTTCATGATCATCCAGGTCCTCCCTACCACATTCTAATAGATGCTTGAATCATACGTATACATGATATGTAAGTACATTCAAAGCCCATTGCCAGTGTTCTCAGAAAGCAGAGCCTGTTTATAAATATGCTCAATATAAATGGAAAAACAGAGCTGAATATACAGCATGCGCACCAAGCTTGACAGAGAATCCATCACCAGCTCTGCCCTCAAGGGAGAGGAGACAGGTACAAAAACAACAATAATACTAGGAGAAACGGATGTGTCACGGGAACAGCGAAAATGAAGCGAGCCAGGAGTCGGAGGGGACCCTCTCCTGGCTCGACCTGCGGGGCCACAGCCAAAGGGCCTGAAAACAGCTGGAGCAACAGAGTCTCATGGGACAGAGGACACAGAGGGGAAGACAGGAGAAAGCTGCAGAAACACAGCACAGTAAGCACAGTGGTTTGTCATGAGAGTCGGAGGCACGAAGTTGTGGGGAAGAAAGTAAGTTCCAAATAAATAGATGCGTCACATGAAAGCCACTGGCCCGGCACACACTCTGCACACACGAGCACCTGGGAATCTGAATGTGAGGCAGGGCAAACGACACTGAGACCTGTCCCGGAGGCCTGAGAAAGGCAGGCTAAGAGAGGGAAGCATTACTTGGTAAGACAAAATTTGTGACACTGTAATAGCGCCACACAGAGGCTAGGATGTCAGTCGGGAAGTAGCATCTAACACTGACGTGCAGGTAAGTGAGTCTGGCAGCTTGTCCGAAGCCTCCAGTACACGATGCTACTCGCACACGACTCGCCAAGGCCAGATCTTTTTCTCAACCAGATCTACAAGAGGCTTGATGTTCACTGTCCCCCAGAATAGAAATGTAGAAATGAACCAAGCAGTGCGACTGCATGGCAAGGGGATCACTGGCTGTACCTTCCGTGCAGCACTACTCCCAGATTTGGAGCAAGGCTTTCTCCAACCTCTTTGCGAGTTTTCGGAGTTCAATCTTCTTTAAACACCTGTGGTACCAGTAACAATTCCAATTCCTCGAGTTCCCCCATGGCGTTCCAGCAAACAGGAGTGACAATAAGAGATTTTCACACAGAGAGGAGATGCATACATGTCAATATAATTCAATGACACAGAATCTAAAAGAAATACGTATGCACATATTGTTAAACACAACACCAATTCCATTTCCTTAAACACCTGACAGGACCCGTGTTCTGCAAGGTTTCCTGCTGACAGGCCCTGTCACCTGAGCGCACGCATGCCGTGTGGAAGCCGCATTTCCCGGCACAGCCCTAATTGAGCTGTCCGGGGCAAAGCCGCGGAGCTCACGGAGGCGTGTTTATTACACAAGCACACTTCATCTGACGCTGGCAAGGAACGTTTCTGCAGCTTCGGGTAAAATTTATCCCTGCAAAGGGCAACCAAAAAAGCCTTTTATCACCCTCTCGTTTCAGTGAATTATGTTTATGGAGTCCTTCTTCAGCTCTGAATCTGGTTTCACTCCAGTGTGAAGAAGAGTTAAGGCCCAAATCCCTCCGTGGAATCTCATTCTGTGCCGTGTGCCTCGTTCCCGTCCAGACGTCTGCCTGCGCGGCCGCACAGCGCAGTCCCGGGCACCGTCCCGCACACGCGCGGAGCGGCCGTCGCTCAGGGCAAGGCAAACGGAGTGTGCCTCCAGGCGTCTGGAGACGTTTATTATTTCAAGTATTTCTGTTCCACTTAACGCGCCATTGGAGAATTACTTATTTTTTCTTGTTTTTATTTTCCCAATGGTGGGACAAGTAGAAAAGAGACATCATTTTGATAAACTAACATTTTTCTCATCTTTAATACTTTTGAATCTAAATATTAGGCTGATGGGAGCAGCCAATGAGGTTAAATACAACTAGGTTAGGCCTAGGAAGTTGAATTAACCAATTTTATATCAGAAAGCACATCAAAATGGGCTTTAGGCAGTCTTACTTAAGCTATTCATCTACATCTGAACAAAGGAGATGTTCTGGGGGCGGGAGGGTTATTAGTGTTGCTATCAAAATATATATTTATTTTAAAATTTAGTAAACAAATGTTTACAGAGTTTAAGTGCTTTATAAAATGGTTTATCTTCCAGAAAATAAATTTCCAACTAACAACAATTAAATTAAATTAATAAATTATAGAAACGCAGACATCATTCTTCCCAACAGGAGAATAAACTAGCCCCCATGTGGAGTGCAATAGTGCTGAGTGGTTAATGTATTCCTACAGCAAACATTTACTGAGCTGACTATGCTTCAGGCACTCTTGTGGGTATTGGTTACGCCAAAGTGAACAAAATCCTGAAAAAAATTCCTCTATTCATTTAGCTCACATTCTTGCTAGCTGAAAACCATTCAGTAAAACAAGGAATATGATAAGAAAAAAATTATAGGTAAACACCTGAGAATGGTTAATTTTTAATTGCATAGATTTTAATATGACAGAGTACAAATATAGCAAATGGAATTTGACCAGATCCTCAAAAGTAAAAACCTCATCATTCTGTGACATGATAAATTCTTTTCTCAGAGCCATCTCTCCCTGAAAACCCTAGAAAAGGGGCCAAGGTTCCAGGTAAACACCTAAAATAATAGGACAAGTCTCGATTCTAGGACTTCAACAGTTAGACCATGAACAGGATGTCATTTATTTTAACAAAAGATTATTTAGGTATCGTAGAAGGAAATGCAGTTCAGAAGGTAGCTGTCACACCTATCACATAACCGAAAGCCAGGACTCAAAGCCACAGGTACCTCTTTCCAAAGCTCCTCCCATAACACCTGGCTGAGGCAGCAAGCAGTTGACTAAGAAACTGTAATGGAAACTCAAATATAACTCCTGAGACAGCAATGTCTTAAAATCCCCAAATTAAGTAACCATTAAGAATAGTGATCAGCCAGAAAACAATTGAGTTCCCCTATCATGTTCAAATTTATAAAGCTCAGAAACAGTAAAAAAACCCACTCTTAAAGTTAAGAGAACTAAACACTTTACAAACATCATTTACTGCACACCAATTTCAGATGCTGGATAGACGGGGTGTGGAGAGGATTGCTGGTGAACTCCTGGCTGCTCTCCACACACATTCCAACCCTTCTCACCTTCACACCTTTGCTCATAGTTCTACAGAATTCCTGTATCTTCGTGTATCCAAATCCCGCCCATCCTCACCATTGTCAGCAGGAAGGTGGGTGGTTCTCCCAAGTTAAGGCTTCCCAGAAAGACTGCTTTGCTCATGGGAGCAGCAGTACTGCCAGAGACGTGAGGCTAAACGCTTCCGTGTTCCCATCGAACTTCAGCAAGAGTCACTTCTCTCCAAAAGCCCTACCACACTTCATCCCTCTTCTCAGTCCAAACTGTCACGGGCCTACCCACCTCTGCACTAGTCCCTAACAAAGAGCCAAGTACTCTTCGCCTATCTGCCCATACAATTCCCCCCAACACATCCCACTCCAAGAGGCCTGGTAGTGAGTAATGCCAGCCTTATCTATGGCTTCCCAGAAGGAAAAGGAAAATCATGCAGCTTGGGTGTTTCATGCCACACAGCAGGCCGCCCAGCCCTTACCCACGCCTCTGCCTGGGGCCCCTGAGGACTCTCTGCTCGGCAGGCACTCAGCACCAGATCCAAAACCCCTGTGCTCCCGATTCTATGTGACTGATTCCTGTCCAGTCTTCCAGAGCAGGAGAGGGGGTTGGCAGGAGCCTGCCCAGATATGACCACCCCTTCTCTTGCTTTTGTCCCCGTGTGGTTTCCCTGGGGTAAATAGCAGGATCGACTGGGTCCTCACTCAGAAAGTCATAGCATATCAGTTTCATACTTGTCCCTGCCCAATCCTCCTGCTTCAGTCCTGAGTGACAAGAAACACAACAATGAAAATAATTACAATGTTGGCCCCAGTGTTCTTTGAGTACAACCAAACGAAACGCTCCAGTAGACTTCT
Source organism: Micronycteris hirsuta (assembly GCA_004026765.1). Lineage (NCBI taxonomy): Eukaryota > Metazoa > Chordata > Mammalia > Chiroptera > Phyllostomidae > Micronycteris > Micronycteris hirsuta. The sequence goes on from PVJI01017343.1 coordinate 21,805, forward strand.
CTGTGCCTTGCAAAACAGTCTTCCACCTGCGCCCACCACAACCTCTGGCCACACTGGTGGGCGGAGGGCAGAGGTAAAGTTTTTTCTGGCACATTTGCATACATCTTCTCTTCTTACAAGAGTATAAGATCTTTGAGGGCAGGCTCAGTTTCTTACGTGTCTTGTATACTATATTCCATTCTCTCAATTAATATTAAATAAAAAAGAAGAAAATTATATAGATGCAGGAGCTACTAAAGGGATTTTTAAGGTTTGTTGTACTTCTCCCCAATGGCTCTATAATGCTCACCCCTTATAGCTGCCTGACAGAGCTCTTCCCATCTGAGTCCAGGATCGGATGAGCCAGAACATGACCAGTTTTTATTGACTGAAAAGGCCAGAAGCACTTTATATAACATCACCAGCTTATATGTCCATTGCCAGCATCACTGAGCTTTTAGGAAGCAGATCAAATGTAAAACCTCAGAAACATTCTCTGAGAAGACATTGACAAGGGCACAGTTTACCCGCCTTAGGAAAGTTCTACTTTTAAAGGTTAACACACCACTAGAATGAATCTTTTCTATGGCGTGCAAGTGGCAAAACCTCACTCCTAAACGCTGCTGTGTACAGCGGCTTGCTTGCTTCTGCCTGATCCTCAGCATCAGCCTTAAGTAACAATAAAAATAACAACCAGTGATGACAACCGTCATATATAGTATCACCATTTACTGAGTACTTACTATGTGCTAGTCACTGTCCTAACTATTTTTCATACATTACTAAATTTAATTGCAATGTTATCAAATCTAATGTCATATGAGCTAGGTAAGATTGTCCTCATTATATAGTTAGGAAATTGAAGCACAGAGAAAACACTTGTCCGAAACATGAAACAAAATGAGACTAAAAGCCAGCTCTGAAGAACGTTCCTCCGTGCTGCAGAGGCTTGTACCAGGGAGCTCCGGTCTGACTGTCCATGTATACGTCACTGCCCCCTCCCTGGTAAGGAGCCATCCTGGAACGAGCCCCGTCCCCTGGGCTGTGGTCACTCTACTTCACTCTCATTATGTGTGGCACTTAAATAGATCTGCCTGGCTCGACCTCTTCCTTGGCTTTTGTCCAGGCTCCCTCTGGGATCAATAATGGAGGCTATCACTGTGGAGTCCAGCGGTGGCCCCGGGCCCCTAACCAGGCCTGGCTCCTCTAGCGCCCAGAGTAGACAGATGCTGCGCCCACCTCTCCTCAGTCACAGACTGGTCTCTGAACCACCCGGGATGACTCTGAAAGTTCTCGTGGCCAGGGAAGTTTTAGGACCCCAAAGTGTGCCGGAACTCTAAAACCGTTCCAAGGGAGGGAGGACACAGGCCCCCTTGAGCTGTCAGAGATGTTCTACCAGCTCATGGATGGAAAAACTTACACCTTAAAGGAAGTTGGGGTGAAGGGATTAGAGTTACAAGGGAACCCATAACCTTTACATTTATTAAAAACAGAAACAAACCCAGCATATAAACGAATAGGGATAAGTGATGGCATTTTACACATCTAAACTTGGCAATCATAGGCATTTACAGTTACCATACACTTACAGTACCTTCTTCATAATATTTTTATGTTTTCATTTTTGTTTTCCCTCCTCTGCAGTTCTTTTATGTCATCACATAACTCATGTGAAGGAACTACTTGACTCGAGGAAAAGACATATTATGAAAAAACAAACACTTTTTCCAGCTTTCACTCATTTCTTTAAGAAATAATCATGGAAACAGCAAACATGATAAAAGCTGGTGTTTACTGACTGCTTGGTACATGCTTGACATTATTATTATTGTTGTTGCTGATGTCAAGTTAAAGGTGAAGGAAATGCGGTTAGTAACATCATAACAAAGAGTACGTGGTATGTGGGAGCCGAGGAAGCTTTTTCAGTAGCTGGAATGCCCAGAGATCTTGACCCTGCGTCTTATCTAGGAAATCAATAATGCTATGGCCAAGTTATAAGGAAACCTAGAGTCTTTAAGGACCTGTGAGTTCAAAAAAGCATGAAACGAGAACTGTGAAGACACAGGATGTGTAAGCAGAATTTAAGGTTGGCCCTCCAGTTGCCGAAAGATGCAGAGGAGACGCAGACTCTTGGGAGGTTATTTTGCAGGCCAGACGTGCATGTCCCTGACTGAGGCATTAGGCAGACAGATTCAAGAAGAACCCTTTTGACTCGGTAGCAAGATGACTTCTAGAAACCCAGAATACTATCTAAAGAAATTAGCCATCCTGAGATGGCAGGAGAAATTAGAATGAAATTTATTGTAAAAGGACAATACTTTGAAGAGTGAGGGGAAATCTTAAGCCAATGAAACCACAAAGAACCACATGGATGCTTCTCAAGACTATGCCTAACAGAAGAAACACATCCAAAGCCAAAGGGTGTAGAAATAAGCCATGAGCTAGAAATGGCTGGAAGAAGCATAAATGTCACTAGACGTAGGAAAGAACTTCACATTCACCAATAGTTGGAAACATTTAAATTAAACAATAGAGAGTTACAATTGTTCATTTACCCCCTGGACTGGCAATATTTAAAAATAGTATCACCAGTGATTTGTTGAGAATGTGGAGAAACAAGTATTTTCATAAACATCCAGTTAAGGTATAAATTAGTATTACTTTTTTGAGAGTGATCTGACAATATGTTTACAATTTTAAATGTGTTATACCTTTTCACGTCCATTCCCCTTCCGGAATTTATTTACAGAAATACTTGAACAAGTTCCAAAAAAATGAACACTGCAGCATTGTTGAGAAAGTCGAAACTCTAATATAATTCAAATGTCTCTCAATGAGAAGTAGGTTATATTAACATAAATCATATTTTTTCTGCTTTATGGAAAGCCATGCAGTAAGGAAAATAGGACATTTCTGTGTTGCTTATACTTCTTATCACTTGTTTGTATTGCTTTCGTGATATTAAAAATGACATAAAATAGATGATGATGGTAGATACTCTCTGATCATATAACTTAAACCTAATTCTACTGTAATAAGTTACGCATTTACTTATGCAACAAGTATCTCTGAGTGTCTGTTCTGTACAATGGCCATTAGAAAAGTGTATAAATAGCTTCTCAAGTTTCCTTGTAGCTCTTTCGGTCAATTTCCTTACTTAAATTCAGTGAAGGTGGGTGTTTGTTAGTATTTAAGAAAATGAGAAGTTAATATATCTTGTATAACAGGAGAATTAATCTTCGGCCTAAAAACCAACAGAAAAGAGCAAGAAAGAAGAGTCACAGGTTTGTCAGGAAAGAGCAGGCACGGAGTCGGTGGGGAGTGCCCAGGGGCTCTCTCACGGCGCCACCGCACTCCTGTTGCTTCTGTGCTGGGCGTCTAGGGAGCTGGAAGAGGAAAGAAATTGCCTCACGGTGTTTATTTGCTTTAAAAAATCTAAGTTATTTCTTTTCTCATTACATAGTATAAGAGAAAAAGATGAAAGGGAGATTTTCTGCAATATCATGAATGCACATTCATAAAAGAGAACTGGATAGTGCTAAAGGTCAAGCAACTCACACTGGTGAAAACGTGTCCACATGTTGAGATCTTTTCTTTATGGTGGACAGGAAGCCCTGCCTTGAAACTCCCAAGAGCCCCTCACAGCCCCGGCTGCCCAGGCTTCACCCAGGACTCCCAGCTTCCCTGTGACTCAGCCATCCTGGGGTAACGCCTGTCCCAGCAGAGGAATCAGGACCCTGCCCCAGGGCATGGCTGCCACCCATTCTGAAGGATCTGGGCCATTCCTCACCAATGCTGAGCATTTCGAATATCACCTTGGGGAATCATATACGAGGTCTGTCCAGAAAAAGTCCAGCCATTTTTAATATAACTAAAACAGTTTGTGTGACTTGATGTAAGCTGGCAGCCAAGGCGGGTGGACTGGAATGTGCGTAAGTGAACAATGACAGCTTCACTGTACTAGTCAGTGGGGGAGGTAGACGCCATTGAGTGAGCATGTGTACCGTGTGGCTGTCACATTCAAAATGACTGAGCAAGTAGAGCAACAAATCTGCATCCAGTTTTGTGTTAAGCTTGAACATTCCTCTTCAGAATCTATCTTCATGATTCAGAAGGCCACAGCTATGGGCAACTGGTGATTGGCAGCTTCATCACGACAACACTCCCACTCGTGCATCACGTCTCATGCAGAGTTTTTTGGCAAAACATCAAATTACCCAGGTGACTCAGCTCCCCCATCTCATATTTAGCACCCTGTGACTTCTGGCTTATCCCAAAACTAAAATCACCTTTGAAAGGGAAGAGATTTCAGATAGTTGATGAGATTGATTCAGGAAAATATAATGGGGCAGCTAGTGGCAATTTGGAGAACTGTGTGAGGTCCCATGGTACCTATTTTGAAGGGGACTAAGGCATCATTATCCTATGTACAGTGTATCTTGTATCTTGTATCCTCTTCAATAAATGTATCTATTTTTCAAATTACATAGCTGGATACCTTCTGGACAGACCTCATATATTTCACTTCTTCCTTTTAACAATTGGGTAGCCATTGCCTATGAAGGCACTCAGAAATCTCCTGAGAGGTTGCCATCCTCACCATCTTCACCACCTGGCTACTCACTTTGGTGCTGGCAAATCCCAGGATGCTCAGCTGTGAGCGTTCTCACCCTGCAATGCCCGCTGCCCTGTGGTACCCACTCTGCACCTGTCATCCCACAGCTACACATGCTGGGCAGTGACCACCGCCTCCCCATGGCTTTGGCCAAAGCTTTGGCTCTCTCTAGTGTAGGCTGTGTGGGGCAAAGTTCTGGATTTTTTAAATCTATTGTATATAATTAATGTTCACTTTTGTTATCTTACTTAATACTTTCCATCATTGGCTTTTCTGTTCTAGTCCTGCCTTGTGTGTTCTGCTTTTTCAGTTTTCAGAATGATTTTGGACTTTTGCTCCCTATATTCACTCTCTTACCTAATAGGACTCCCTTTCCATCTCTGATCTGTCCTCTCATTAAAATTCAGAGTCCACTCCAGGCTTCACTTTGATTGACTGAGTGGTTCTTCCCTGTGCTCATGTCTGGCAGGCATTTAATAGTAATTAAAGATTCCCCTCATCTGTTCATAGGGCTCTCTGACAATCAACAAGAAGTCACTTTGATTGATGGTCACTGTCACAAAAATGGGGAGGATGGACTTCTTAACAAATTTTCATGAAGCAACATTCAGTAGATGAAATGCTCCAAATGAATGTCCAGACATAGGTAACCTCAAAGAAGTGTTTTTCAAAAGGACAATGTGAGCTTTTATTGTCTGGCAAGCATATCAAAGTAAAGCCCAGAATAGGAATTCGAAGTGTGTCTGAGCCTGAAAAATCCCAAGGTCCCCTTTCCCCTACTCATTAGCGGGATCTCTTTGGTGGTGGGAGGGATGAAGCAGAAATCTATAGCAATAACGCTGGTGGTGAGGCCATCCTGGCAGGTGAGAAATTAAGACAGGAAGTAAATCCTGTGGGCTTTAAAATAATGAGGAGGAATGGCAAAGCCAACAGCGATGGGTAAAGGGCATGAACAGCTAAAGAGTCGCCACGGGTCATCATTGGAAAACATATTATTTCAGTATATATTATCTTGATTTAGTGCCTGCTGCTGGAGGTCTGTGGTACCACTCACGCTAATAAATCACGCCTCTGGATGACAGCCCGAGCACCTGTGTTTTATCATGCCGCGGGAAACCTTGTAAATTACCAAGAGAAGCAACTAGTGACCAGGCAGCAGAGCTCTGAGAATCAGTCAAAGCCTCAGTCTATTAGGCCCATTTCATTTTATTTGCAGGTGCATTAAAAGAAGTAGAAAGCATTGCAAAAAAAAAAAAAAAAAAAAGCCCAGCCTTTTGATTAGTGTTTAATAAGAAGGACACAGGGTGGCTGGTGCAGACTCCTAATGGCCTGCAGATAGAACACGACCACAGTGGGACCCTCCCTGCTTCTATCTGCCCATTGGCTAGGCTGCAATTTAGCTTATAAAAGCAACAGGACAACTTCAAGGGAGTGAGCCCGTGGCGGGCACAGAAGCCTTGCTTTGTGCTTTTGTGCCTTGAAGCTTTGTTTTGGAGAGAAAGTTGGCTTCTGAATTCACTTGGTGTGTCACACTTTGCAAAACTTTTGACTCTATAACTTCGTCTCAAACAAATTGGCCCGAAAAAGAAATGTGCCACAGTCAGTTACACTTTTCCTAGCAAATCCATCAAAGGGAGTAGGCTCACTCTTTTCTACCCTTAACTTTTTATTCAAACTACTTCTGCATTGTTATAATAACCTCTGTATTCTTGAACACGCACCAGAGAAAGATGTAAAAGGAAGCTTGAGGAAAAAAGGGTATGTGTGCACCGCTCACTTAATGGAGCTGCCAGCCATAAGCCACAAGTCACAGGGGACAACCCGCACTAGTGCTTTTGTTCAAGCACTTCTTGATTTAAAGTTCCCCTGCCATTAAAATAAAATCTAGTGCTCCTGACTTAGGTGAAGATGACATTTAACCATGTAGGACCGAGTTTTTGATTACCTAGAGATCATTAATCTGGCCTGAATATCTGCAGTGCTATTCTGAGGTCATGTTTCTTTCCATGGAGGGACTCAGAATACACCTGCTGGGCTTCCGCACACAAGGCCACAAGCCCAAATTTCAGCATGCCAACTTCTGGAAGAGAGGAGAAAAGGAGTTGTGATTATCTCTAATTGTCTATGCTTATCATAGCCAGATGGCCATAATTCAGTGGGGGGAAAAAAGGACAGCTCTCTTCCCTGTCATTCTTTCAAAACCATGAGGTGGGTAGAGACACACAGGAAGCAATCGATGTCCCCTTCACATACTCCCTCTCTGCTGGAACTGGGGAGTAATTCCTGTGAGCACACCCATGGACAGACCCCCACTTTGTGTCTCTCTGTGAGTGGCTGTTCAGGGAGGTCTCAGTGATTCAGAGGGCCTGCCATATTCTGGGTAATTTTCATTCTGTGTATCCCTCATACTCTGTCATCATCTCTTCACTTGCTGTCTGCTATTTCTGGTTGTGCCATTGCCAGGGTGACAGAAAGAAGCATCACCCATTAGCAGCCCCCTCTCCGCCAGCCGTGCCCACGGCACTTCAAGCGGGGCTGCTGGAGAGAGCACTCCATCAGCGTCCACCTCTCAGAGCTGTCAGCCCGAGATGATGCATCTACAAAGGGGTTTCAGAGCTTTATAAGCAAATAATGCCTCCTCCAAAGCACATATTAACTGAGCAAACAATATGCCTTGATTCAGCCTGTTCATTTGCATATTTACACAGAAGCCCCTGCTGTTTATTTGCCTAAGATAATGAAAGCGCATCCAAGAAACCTTCTCCACTGGAGCCTAAGCACACAGGCGGAAAGCATGATGGGTTGATTTAAAGTTTTAATTTTTTTTCTCTGGGGGAGAGTCATGATTTAGATTAATTTAGGTAACCCTTAGTATCTGGTAAAAGAGAGAGGGCTGCTGACTTATTTCAGTATGTTCTGCCAAATACTCTTCGGTCTACAATGAGGTTAATAACACCTGTGGAAAGATGGGCGCTACTGATTTGAAAGCTGTGGAGTTTAACCAAGTTGTGTAGGAGCATGAAACCATCATACAGGAAAACAGACTGATGAGATATCTCTACTCCCAACTGTCCGCAGAACAAATGGTCCCTCAAACGCCCTGGGTAACTAGTTCAGAGCAGCACCAACAGAACTCACCTTTCTAGATTTTCTCAGTCTTAAGGATTTTCACAACCTTAATATTGTTTTCACCAAAATACTCCTGAAGATGATCTGCAGTACATCCTAATCAGGCACACCTCCCCAAATGCTTTTCATATAGATAAGCAATGGAAATAATCAGATGTTCAGCATTTCCTTTTCTCGGGTAAAATGAGTTCGGTTTATCATAAAAATCATTAATCGAAGTGAGTGGAGAAAGGCATCAAGATTAGAAAGGAAGAAACAAAACTTTTTATTTGCATACTAAATGATTGTGAATACAGAAAAGCATAAGGAATCTACAGAAAAGCTCCTACTAAAACTAATAAGTAAATTTAGTAAAGTAAGGTTATAAAATTAACATACAAAAACTGACTATATCTGTATACCCTAGTAACAAACAATTGGAAAAGGTAATTTAAAATCAGTAATATTTACAATAGTATTAAATATCAAGACAGTATAGCTTTGAAATAACTATGAACAAATAGACTAATAGAAAAGAATGGAGAGTTCAAAAATAGATCTACATATACAAGGTCTGTCCAGAAAGTATCCAGCCACGTACAATGAAAAAGACATTTATCGAAGAAGATACAAGAAACGTTGTACGTGGGACAATGACACCTCAGTTGCCTTCAAAGTAGGCACCTTGGGATCTCACACAGTTCTCTCAACTGCAGCATGATGTTCCTTCTGCTCTGGTAGCAGAAGCCGTGGAACAAATTTTGCCACATGTTTCATGCCAAGATCCTGTGTCAAAATCTCGGACACAGTGGTTTTTGGAATCCCCAGATCAGCTTCTAGTTCTTTCACTGTCAGTTGATGATCTTTGTTGATTGCAGCCTATATACGTTCAACATTCTCAGGTGTTCTGCTTGGTACAGGCCTTCCAGAACGTGGACCACTTTCAACAGATTCTCAACCATCTTTGAAGCATTTGTGCCACGCTTCTATTTGTGCTGCACCCATTGCATCATCCCTGAACGCCTTCTGAATCATCCGAATACCTTCCGTAGAGGAATGTTCAAGCTTAACGCAAAATTTGATGTAGATTCATTGTTCCACTCATTCATTTGAATGCAATAACCACACAGTACACATGCTCACTCAATGGCATCTACCACCCTGACTAGTACAGTGAAGTCATCATTTCCACACATGTGCATTACAGTCCACTCACCTTGGCTGCCAGGTTACATTGGTGTTGCACAAACTGTTCTCATTATATTAACAATGGCTAGACTTTTTCCGGACAAACCTCATATATGGTAAATATGTTTTAGACAAAAATCCAAGGCAAATCAATGGAAAGGGAGCGGTCTTTTAATAAATAGTACTGAATAACCATTTAAATGCATGGAAAAATAAAAAAAAACTTTGACCCCCTTCCTCACTATGCATGAATTTGATCTGAGGTCAATACGGACCTGGATCACAGAGATAGTAGGTAAAGGCAAATCTGTACCTATCTACAAAAGCTCACTTCTTATATTTAAGATCTGAAGGTCACCTGAAAAGCATTCTTTTAGGGCTTTAAATGAGTTCAATACCTATGCTCAAATTGATGAGAACTCTTGATCAGAAAAACATATATCGTATCTAAGAGGTGAAAGGTTCAAGAACAAGATAATGTATAAGTTTAGTGAATTTAGGGTAACATTAGTCATGATCAAAATAGCTAAGATTTAATGAACACTAACAGTGTCAGATATAATCAAAGCACTTAACAAACTTAAATTCATTGAATCCTCACAATGACTCAATGACATAGGCTTTGTTACAGATGAAAAAACTGAGACGGGGAGAGAGTTTCCGTCATTTGATCAAGATGCAAAACAAGTAAGTAGCAAAAATCAGCAAGGTATTGGGGAAGAACAGATGAAACAAAGAACAGGAACCTACAGGATGTCTGCATTCCTGAAAACTCAAAAAGGAGATGTTCCCTCCCAAAAACTGAGTCGAAAGTTAGCTATGTTAAGGGTGTCATAATGAGAAAAGCCTTGAGCAAAGGGAGTAGAGAGTAATCAGGGAGAGAGTACACATGTTCCCGTGTGTTCACCTTCAGGGAAGGCCTTACAAGGCACCTGGCGGAGATCTGCGCCTGGAATAAAGGATGCTCCCACAAGAGGCTGGTCTCAATTTTCCATTGTGATTGAATTCTCTCTGCCGGGGAGGACTTCTGAGGTACCACAGTCATTGTAACTCAACTGACATGGCCTTTGGCTTTCATGTAAACCAACTAGGTATGTGTGAATTCACGTAACGTCACTTGTTCCACTGCTGCATGAAGTGAAACCCCAGGTGGAAGGAACCGTGATGCATGTGCCCTTTGTATGGCAGCTGAGAGTTTGGACATGCTGCCGCCAGGACTCCCCTGGCCTTGCTGCCATCGAGGCGACTGGAGATCACACACTGGGGCGATGAGAGGTAGACGGTGGAGAACAAGATGAATGTGAGCGTGTCTTCTATTGTGAGATTATGAAACCATCACACAATTTTGAATCAAAAAAGCAAATGCTATGAAGATTCACCTTAGTGGGATATGAAACCAGTCATCTTCCCCATGCAACTCAGCTCTGCCCCTGCCTCCCGGGGATGCACTGTCATCATTTCTCTGAGGACTGACACTGACCAGGCAGCTTGGTGGCAAAGAAGCCACCCCCAATCACTCCTAATAGTTGAGCAAGAGGACACATGGGCTTTTGTTCTTTTCCTCACCATCTATACCAGGCTGCGGCTGAGGAAGGGGTACCAGCCCAGGAGGCAGTGGAAAGTAACGCGGCCCAGCTGGGCATTGCGGGGCAGGGTACAGGGGTGGGGGGTGGAGATTGTTTTTGATTTTAGATTTGTTTCTCGTATGCTAGCAGGGAAATGGGAGACTGGAAAGTCAAATCCAGAGGTAAATATATAAAATATGAATAGGCTATTAGGAATATTCATAATAGGCATATGCTTTAGGAATAGAATTCAAAAACTACACCTAATGGCAGGTATTTTTCTCTTTATTGGGAAAACTGAGAAACTGTTTTTCACCAGTTTTGGGGGGGGAAACTATGAAATGATGATTTCTAGTATACTGGTTTTTATTTCTCTGTGTTTCTCGAATACATGGAAGTCCATGTCTTGAAAAAGCCCTCAATAATGACCATAAGGAGGACAATGCAGTGCATTTTGCTTTGATTATTGCAAGAATGAAACAATACTACCTCAATTATCTTTTAACCACTAGAAGTATCTGATGTAAGCAGGTATATCTTTAATATAAAACATATGAGTGTTTTCTCTGCAAAATGCCAGTACATACATATAATGTGACACTGGAGGTGGCATGGCAATTAAGGGTATAATTGCTGTAATTACTGATGGAATTACTCATACTCCTCTATGCTACTTTTTCTAATTATCTTGGTTTAATGAAAGTGTGTGTTTTTGCATTGAACAGGAGGTGGCCACATTTGGCTGCCTGCCTGGGATGATGCACAGGGCCTGTGCCTTGAATGAGCAGAGAGCAGAGAGGTCACCACTTGTCTACAGGAAGAAGGGGTTCTGGGACACAACAGGCCATCCCAATGCATGTCATGAACCTCCTGCAAAAGCACACAGATGGGTTTCATTGGAGGAAATATAACAGTAGGGGGGACATTATCCTAGAAGGGGCCCAGTAGCTTTACAGTCTTCAGACTTTAATGAGAATGACTTGTAAAAATAGAACCAAGGTTTCATACTGTTTGTCCATTTGTATTCTAGTCTCCAACTCAAAAATGGATTCAAATGGCTCCATTGTTCTGGTGCTGTTACTTTCTTTATCAGAAGGATGAGGCCTGAAAGATTGGTACTTTAAAGATTCTGAAAAAATGCAAGACTTGAAAGAAGCCAATCATCTGTCCTTTTACTTCATGTATTTTCAATGCATGGACATTTAATTGACAGGCCATACCACCTATTTATGTACTTATCAGCCACCCAAATGGAGATTAACTAGAAACCCTTGAATACAGACTTTCCAGTCACTCAGAAAACATCGAATATATTCAGTTTTTCTAGGAGTAAAAAGTACTTTATAAATTCAGATGATTATTGGTATCACAGCTACTTGGTATCACCAATGAGGAGAGCTACAGTATTTGTTCTATAATGTCTGTGAAACCTTTATGGAAGGAAAACACAACTAAAATGGGGGAAATTATCTTGATTTAATCAAACAACAACTCTAACGGTCTACTTCCAGGATCTGTATGAGTTTCCTATTGCTGCTGTTGACGAATGACCATATCGGTGTCTTAAAACAATTCAAATCCATGCCTATGTTCTCCTCTAGGACTTTTATGGTGTCATGACTTATATTTAAGTCTTTTATCCACCTTGAGTTTATTTTTATGTATGGTGTAAGTTGGTGGTCGAGTTTCTTTTTTTTGCATGTAGCTGTCCAGGTCTCCCAACACTTATTGAAGAGGCTATTTTTACTCCATTTTATATGCTTCTGCCCCCTGTGTAGAATATTAATTGACTATAGAGACTTGGGTTTATTTCTGGGCTCTCTATTCTGTTCCATTGGTCTATGGGTCTGTCCTTACCAGTACCAGGTTGTTTTGATTACTGTAGCCTTGTAATATAAGAAAACCTCAGATATTCCACATAACAATATTTTCACTGATATGTCCTCTAGAGCAAGGAACATAAAGGAAAGAATAAACAAATAAGACTTCATAAAAAATAAAGAGCTTCTGCACAGCTAAAGAAAACATCAGTAAAATGAAAAGGGAACCAACAGTATGGGAAAATATATTTCCCAATGATACTTCAAACAAGCGTTTGATCTCCAAAATATATAAAGAACTCACATGACTCCAGGAAGACAAACAATCCAATTAAAAATGGGCAAAGGACCGAACAGACACTTCTCCAAGGAGGACATACAGAGGGCTCAGAGACACATGAAAGGATGCTCAGCATTACTAGCCATCACAGAGATGCAAATGAAAATCACAATAAAATATCAATTCACACCAGTCAGAATGGCCATCATAAACAAATCAACAAACAACAAATGCTGGCAAGGTTGTGCAGAAAAGGGAACCCCAGTGCACTGTTGGTGGAAATGCAGACTGGTACAGCCACTGCAGAAATCGCTATGAAATTTCCTCAAAAAAACTAAAAATGGAACTACCTTTTGACCCAGCAATTCCACTGCTGGGACTATACCCTAAGAATCCTGAAACACCAATCCAAAAGAACCTACGCACCCCAATGTTCATAGCAGCACAATTTACAATAGCCAAGTGCTAGAAGCAACCTAAGTGCCCATCAGTAAACGAGTGGATCAAAAAATTATGGTACCGGACTTCCGCCAAGATGGCGGCGTAGGTGGACGCACTCGCAGCCCGCACATCCAGAGTGTCTAAACAACGAACGCAGTAGCGAAAAATTAAACAACCAGAGCAGACAGAATCGAACTGAAGGGAAGTCCAACACTCAGGAGGTAGGAGAAGACGAACATCCAGGACAGTAAGCGGGGCAGAACCGGGCAGAGGACCGGAGTGAGAGGCAGCTCTCACAGAGGGACTCACGCCGCTAGTGCCTGAACAGAGCGTGGCACTGAACAATGGGTGAATCCTACAAGCCGGCGATGCTGCCGGAGAGAGGCCAGGGCTGAGCCAGCAGAACCGAGTCTGGCAGAAAAGGCGGTGGGGAACTTGGGAGCGGAGGAGTGACGGGAGCCCGCGGTGATCGGAGGTCACCATTGCTTCCTCCCAGGCCCCGTCCCCAGAGACAACGTCACCCAAAAAGTGACCCAGGTTGCAGGCACCTGCCAGCTGACAAGTGCACCGAGATAAAAAGAATGAAAATGGCCAAAATGAAAGATCAGAACAAATTACAACTAACGGATGATGACATAGTCAACCTATCAGATACACAGTTTAAAATGCTTGTAATCAAAATGCTAACAAAACTGGAAGATAGGTGGATGCAAATAATTGAACAGATGAAGAATACGATAAGGATAATGGAGGAAGATTTACAGGGAACCAGCAGGGAAAAAAACGAAGTTGGATCTCAAACCAATGGGGTGGACCAGAAGGAAGAAACAAGAATTCAAAAAAATGAGGAGGGTCTCAGGAACCTCAGAGACATTTGTAAATGACCCAATATCTGGATCATAGGGCTGCCAGAAGGACAAGAGGAACATCAAGAAATTGAACGTATTTTTGAACAGATAATGAAGGAAAACTTCCCAGATCTGGCAAAGGAAATAGGCTTCCTGGAAATCCAAGAAGCTCAGAGAACCCCAAAGAAGCGGGACCCAAAGAGGAACACACCAAGGCACATCATAATTACATTACCCAAGGTCAA